>OZ023268.1:73210423-73305879 GCA_964006375.1 Tillus elongatus | reverse complement strand
GTACCTCTGAACCAAAGGGTTCTTTCAGTTTTTCAGTACATATTGCAAAATTAACATCAACCGAGATTGTGTTATTGTATTTCAGCAAGTTGAATGTTCCTTGCTCCGGCGGGGGCGTAAAACTGTCGGTTCAGTGTCCATGGGATGCTGGGCACGTAAAAAAATCCTTACCCTCCTTACAGAAAGACAGGGATTCGTAAACATTTTCAGGATAGTGAGGTGAAACTGCTCTATGGCGTCGGTGATTGGCCATAGTTGCTAAAATAAAGCGAAGTACAAAAAAGGGACTTGTGTCCCTTTCAATTATCTCGCTGAGATACATTTTTATATTTTTAGTGTAAACAAATCCTGTAATAATCCAGTCACCGACATCTGCTTCTAATAATTTTTTTGGTGAAAACTTCTAAAAAAATTACGTTAACTAAGCATTTCGGTTGTTTTATCCTCGGGATCAGATGCATCTGAATGATAGATTGATTCTTCAAAATCTCATCTATTGCTTTTCCCGGAAGTCCCAATTTTTTCTTAGACAAGTTTAATCTTTCTGGGGCTTTAACTACCCGCCAAGGTAAGAAACTGCTTAAGAGTCTTATAAATTGCCGGTTTCTGCGACAGGTAAGTTTGAGTCAGATTTGTTCAACCAACTATACAGTCCCTTCGAATTGATTCAACCAGTGCCTTATATAACACACAAAGTTCTTTTGTTTTAAGCACTGAGCGCAACTGAACAAATTTATACACAAGTCCACTGAGTTTTTTGCAACACTGTTCAATATGATGTTGCCACCTCAAATGAGAGTCCATTACTACGCCAAGGTATCTAATCTAGTTTGTTAACAGTATCTCAAAATTTGCATTATTTTCCCCAATTTCGAATTTACTGAAACTGGGTAAAGTACAGCTATATGATGTTGACGGTAAGTAGAATGTTTTTTCAAGTGCCTTGTTAGTTTATTGCTATCAAATATTCGCTTAATTTGTTTCAAGTCTTTCTCAGCCATAGCTTTTAAATCGGTCCAGTTTTCATCCGTATAAAATATTGCTGTGTCATCTGCAAATGAAACTATTTTTCCAGGGGTTTCCAAGGTAAATATATCATTTAAATAGACAATGTTGATAGGTCTAGTGCGTTTGTTACAGATGTTGTCAATGCAGCAAGAGCCTCACTGGTGGATTTGTTTTCTGAAATCCAAACTAAAGTTAAGAAAGTATGTTTGTTAGCCTTTTATGAGTTTCTCAAAAATCTGACCTGAAATTGCGGAAATTGGTCTATGGTTTTTATATATATATATATATATATATATATATATATATATATATATATATATGCATATATTCCCGTGGTAATAAGACTTATTTATCACATAACGTAATGGCTTACCCAAACAATCTTTAAGCTGCTTAATAATGTCTACTGGAAAGCTATCCCGCTCAGGTGTCGTTTTTTGTTTAAATGTACGAATAATTGTCTCAATTTAAATAGATTCATCGGCAATATAAAGAACAAAGGAGTTTGGCAAGGAATATTTTGTTATAAAGTATAAACGGTCCACTAGTGATGCGTTTTGCCAAGTTTTGGTCAGCGCACTAAGCATTAAAACTGTTTGCCATTTGAGTTTATTCCCTAATTTTTTCACCATTTTCATTTTTAATAAAAGCAATATTAGAAGAATTTTTCTTTTTGCCACCCGTAAGTGTTGTAACTTCTTCCCACAATGTTTTACTCCTAACTTCACGTCCGTAAATAGAGATGTACCCATTTTTAGCATCTTTTATTATTGTTAATTATATTTCTATTTTCAATAATAACAGGAAAAATAGGTTTGATATAATACCATAAAAAGATGTATTTACTGTGATCTTTAAACAAGAAGACGCACGTTCTGACAATTTTGTCTTAAGTGATTCTGCACTGGCAAATCAAATCACCCACCAGAAGTAACCCCAACCTTTTTTTCTTATCAATCAAATAAAGTTCGTTTTATCGACGATGCTCATCACAGCCCTGTAAATTAGTATGTTTCGTTCAAGCATTTTTCAAGAGACCTAAATAGTCCAACCTCCAAAAAGAATAGCAAAGCTTTTAAACGGGGTATGCATGGTAGATATAAGAATATGTATAGCCTAGGTAACGCCAGGAGAATATTGTTAATAGGTATGTAATTTTAACTTCTTTGTGCGTTTAGTTTGTTTTGTTTTAGTGCACTCGTTGATTTTCATAAGGATACTAAATGCAATATTTTGTTAAAACACTTCATTATTCATGAACCTGTTAGGTATGATTGATAATCGAGACGAAGAAATGTGTGAGACTGAAGGAGAGATACCAATAATGTACAAATTATACGTACGAAAGCTGAGCAAAACCTATTACAACCTGATGAAAAGCAACAGAGCTAACGAAAAACTACAAACTAGGAAAGATAAACATACCCTGTAGTTTATACAATTCCCTATTCAGTTTTCAGAAGTGCCTTTTTGTCTGTAAAGCATGCAGTATATAACCACATGGTACAAGGTCCTTTGGGAAACTGCGGAAGCTCGGTAAGCTCATCTAGCGTTTAGAGATGAGAACAGAATACTCCATTACGTATGCAGATGTTTATGATTTTATCAAAATTTAATTCTGGTCTTAACGAGCTTTAAGAGCTTACACATCTTCGTCTCTAAGCGTTAAACTAACAAGAAAATATATATGTCATATTCAGGAATGGTAATGTTAGATGTAGAAATATAATCCAGTATGTATTGAGAAACGACGACGTGGAACACAGAACCGGAGTGAACTGAAAATTATACATAAAATAATATAATAAGGTAATAGAAAGTAACCAATATTTCACCTCACCACTGGTTCTGTTCTGGCCAAGAGGCAATGGACAAGAGACATTCGTTAAAACTTAATATAATTTAAAAATAACAGTTCGGTTCAGGTACCATGCGATGTTATACATGTTTAAGATCGCTATTCCTGGTATAGAAAGAAAACGGTGTGGCAAAAATACCAGGATAGTGAGGTGAAACCTTTCCTTGGCTTCGGTGATTGGCACTACTCGCGGGAATCGACCGACGTTAAAGAAACAAAATAAATTGCAGTATATTAGATTTATTATATCCCACACAAAATATATTTAGCACTATCAAAATAAATTAGGTTAATAATTTAATATAGACTGTGTATACATTGTTCACTATAAAAAGTTTCACCAGGGTTTTTCCGATAACTGCTGAGAAAGTAAAAAAAAAAAGCCATAAAACACGTCGCTTTTGCTTGTGAGAGGAATACTTTTTTGGACCCTAACAGAATTTGTAGTATTAAACTTTCAACGGGCGTGACTTTCAGACCATTCATTTGAATAGGGAAGGTAGGTCGGGTGATACCTGTTTGGAAAGCTCTTTTGATTCTCTATTAAAATTTTAAATCCACGGATTAGTTTTTCAGATTTTGCTTCTAAAACTTAGACTGCAATTTTAAAACCTACCTTTTTAGATATTTACTTTCAAAACTTAAAAAAAAATTTGGTTAATTTTTTATTGAAGTAACCCATATTAGAATTCAAAGTAAAAGAAAACATGACAAAAAATTATCAAAAACCTGCCTACGGATTATCATCATTATTATTTCTTTCTACCAACTAGTACACTTTATCAACGAAAACACAAGAAGATTAAGGCTTTTTCCACAATCAAGTGACCACCAAAGACTTTACAGTTTTGCAAAAACTAATCGATGGCTTAGACACGAAATAAATACTACTATTATTGTAGATTTTTTATTTTAAAGTTTTGAAAGCAAATACCTAAAAAACGAATCTGTATATTTTAAATTTTCAGCTTCGAATAGAAAATCAAAAGGGAATTCCAAAAAGGTGCTATTCGACTTACCTTCGCTATTCAAACCAAGGGGGTGAAAAGTCACTCCCGCTAGGGCTTGGATGCTGCAAATTCTGTTTGAGTTAAAAAATGACCCCCTAGCAAGCAACATCGACGTGTTTTAGCGTTTCTTCAGAATTATCACCATTTGTCGGGAATAACCCCGATACAACCTTTTATAATGGACACCTGTATATAGTATCGCATTATTATTTTGTACGTCTTTTGCGTTTTCGCCTTCTCTTCTGATATTCACCGTCTTCTTGCTATGACCTCATCAACGATATTTTTTTAATGAAATGCAGGTCTAAGTTTAGGAACGAACTAAGTAGATGAGAATTTGAAAACAACAAATGCTATTTTAATAATAATAATTGTCATTTCTCACAATGAAGAAGCACTGAAACCAATAAGATGAAGCATTATAGAATTAATCGTGGTGGAATCTTGTGCTAAAAAAAACTCTCAAACCTTTCAATTCATAGTTTTAAATATTTTTCCCCAAATGTGAGAATAGTCTAACGACCGCAGTCATATAATACAACACACGCACACGCCCACGCACACACACATATACACACACAAATATATTTCTTTTATCACACACCTCAGGTTATCTGGTGTTCGTTTTCAACATTAATAGCAAGTTAATTGGAAGATTGAAAAACATTTTGCAATATCACAACTGAGACTTCTGTTTTGTAAAGTTCATCGACTTTCAGCCAATTTGCTTATTTGTTACAAGATTAGATTGACGACACTGGTTGCAAATAGTCTAAGATATTACAATAGGCAATTAAGTAAGCTGAGAAAATTCTAAAAAGCGTTATTCTTTTAGCGTACATTTGTGAAGACAGAGATAGAAAACCATCGTATACTTAAAAAAGTCTGGACACAGCAAGTACGCACGTTTCTGTGCGAGCAAAATCGGCGTTAAATCCAAGTATTTTAAAGTTTTGACAGTGGTTTTTACCAAAATGACGATGTAACCACGTCGATTAGAAATAATTATTCGTGTGTACAATTTCTCCAACTTTTTACAATCTAATCCTTTATATTGTTCTTTAAAGTCTTTATGTTTTGTCCAGTTATCGGCTTCTGTCGAAGTGTCAAATTGACATATATTAAGCATATTACAACCAAGAGATATTACTGACCTGACCTGACCCTTACTTCCGCCTGTGTCCATATATATATATATATATATATATATATATATATATATATATATATATATATATATATATATTCAACTTTCTACGTTTATAGAAAATTGAGTTATTTAAATTTCAAGCAATTAATGAAAATTTGCTACTATAACGCACTTGGAGTGTCCCGAATTTTTGTGTGTATGCAGATCGCACCTAAGGTACCTTACTATCCACACACCATAACTCACAATTCCAATAATAATTGCATAGCTGTTAAGGGAACCACTATTATATAAACAATTTTGGGCACGTAACATTTACTAAGTAAATTGGTGAATATCTGTCAAAACACATGTGTTATGTGATCTAAATATAGGTGTACATATATTTGTATAACCAAGGGAGATGGTAAATATCGTCCTCTCGTGACTAATCTGCGGGTCCAGTGAATGATGACCTGCATAAGGGGATTTCCAGCTTCAACCTGTATCCAGCTTAGGCCTTGATAGAGTGCCTGCGTTACATTGGACAGTTTTATACCTCACCAGAGTCACGTTCGTTAACTGAGCGTGTCCCGAAAGAAAAAAATGATTCAACTGTTTAACGACTCAAAGAGGCTATTTATTATTATAGAGGGGCATCTTTAAAAGTAACCGAGCTGTAGATTTGCCTAATAAATAATTTTATCACTAAATCTTCATTAAATATAAAAATAAATAAATAGCTATTAATATAGTATGAAGAAAAACGGAGGAACATATGAGAAAACAGTAAGTAAATGGTTATTTCTGCTCTTCTATACATAATTTCAGCAAACGCAAAAGATTGTGAGCAAGCAAATAAATTAAAAATTGTAAATACAATTAATAGTACACTTTGAAGATTCCAATTAATCACGAAACATTTTTAAGATCTGACGATGGTTTCGCTAACAACGTCAGTCTCATCACAAGAATGAATAATCTGAGCGAATAAAAACTAGAAATAGCTTGTATCTATTGGTTAACAAGTAGTCGCGAACAACGCCCTCGGCCAAGTTATACAAATAAACCTCCACTGTCCCTGTAATCAAAATTTCATTCCCATCTATTAACAAGACCAAGCTTCGGTACTCGGTGTTATTTATAAGAAAAAAACACTGATTAGGACGACAACAACCCGAACAAGGAATTGCACAGAAGTGGATCCGTTCTGCTCATGGGAAATTTTTCATTCATATTTCACTCATTTCTCTTTTGACAATGTCAAAGCAGTATTATTAACAGATTACAATTTATAGTAAATAAAGGAAACGGATGAAACATCAGAAGAAAGACATAGAAGCAAGGAGTAATCGTATTTGGAAATTCAAATTTGAAGTTTGGCAAATTTGATATGCAGTAGTTGTTGTCACTTAAAATTATATTTTTTTTTATATTTTTGTTTTTCCCACCAGTCCAAAGCGCACTTTACTGGTCGTGTTTTGCTGCATCAGTATATATTTCTGTAAAGTTTTTGTGTTGGTTTAACTGATCGAAAACGATGATATTGTTGAGACTGGGAAACTGTATATGCTGAAATTATTACCAAAAATTCTGTTAATGCTATTTCGAAGTTATTCAAAAATATGACTGGTTTGTTTGTGCTTGCTGTGTGATTTTGTATACTAGAAGTTATTTAGAATTGATTCCACCAAGAGTGGACTATTCTTCAGTTTCCAGAAGAGGTTATGTAAATCTTCTATAGCTAATTGTAATAACTTATGACAGCCTGGATCTTTTTGACTGATTTTTTGAAGTACTTTTCTTTGATACTAATTTAATCCTAATATTGAAAGGTGGTTCTTTCGCTTCCGCAAATATCATTGATTGAGGTGTTTCCTCGCACGTATACAGATGTGGAGTGCTTTAAGATGGATAGTATCTACATTTTTAAAGTTACTTTTGGATGTCCATCCATAATAACTGCATCCATAATCTAGAATAGCCCTGATGTAGCTTCTCTAAAGGTAGAGCTGTTTTAGTGCCTGCACCCAATTCATCATTCTCAGAATATTCATTCCACGTTCACATCTACTTTTTATAGCATTTATATGTTCGGTCCGAGTATTTTGCTATCCAGATGCAGCCCCAAGTATTTATAGGTTTTACCTGGTTTGATGCGATAAGTAAAGGTTTCTATTTCATCAGACCTGTATGCGGTGACGTGTAAAAAACATGACTGCTGTTTTCTCCTCACTCAAAGTAAATGCTCGTTATTCTGTCATCATATTAAACACATATGCAATATGTCGCGAAGCCAAGATACACTCTTCGCACGATTTTTTTTCCACCAAATACATATGTCATCGTCATACTGTATGGATGACATAACTTGAGTCCACATTGTGTCAAGGTTGCGTCTATATATATTTAATAAAATTGGACTTTAGCAAGAACCCTGTAGAAGTCCTTGGTGTACTATTCTGGGTATATACAATTTATTATCGCTATCTTTAATGAAGACCTTTCGGTTATAAAAGAGTTGTATATAAAACTCTGTACATTATATACCTCAAGCCTTGACACCTTTTGTATGTTCCTTTTTTTCTAGGGAATTTACTTTTGATTTCAAAAAAAAAAACAATTACGCATTGCGCTTCAGAAATGCCGTTTACCCAAATTTGCAGGTTGGTGTCAAATTGCTCGCTGACGTCAGTGACTGGCCACAGCGTTGTAGACTTTTTTTCTACTGTTTTAACGTCGGTCTATTTCCAAAAATATGCCCAATCACCGACGCCAGTGGGCAGTTTCACCTCACTATCCTGTAAATTTTGTCGAACCCCTGCGTTTCTGTAAGGAGGGTAGGGATCTTTAAGGTGCTCCACATCGCATGGATACTATATGTGTATATATATGTATATATATATATATATATATATATATATATATATATATATATATATATATATATATATATATATATATATATATATATATATATAATAGGAATAAAAATAATGTATTTGCACAGAAATAAGAAATGAGTCATGTCATGTTTTACAGATATACATGCATGCACCTATTTTTGCACTCTCACTCACATGACGTCATGTGAAGAGTACAGTCGCAACATATTTTGCTGTGGTACAGTGGAGTCTGACGTTTCGTGACATCTTAACCTCAACAAATTACGAAACTGTTGTTTTTTATTAGATTTTGAAGTGTATTTTACTAATTTTTGCGTGCATACAGCTAAAAGTTATATTTTATGATCAGAATATAACTGTGGCATGATGATGACATCTAGTTTATGACTGTTAAGGCGCTCGAAACATCTTCTATAGTTTTTAAGTTCGTGTAGCCCCAAGGTTAATTAAGGGCTTCCCTTAGTTACACTTGTCCTGTGCTTAGATATATATTATAAAAGTGGAAAAGAACTAAATACATTGAATTTAGTGCTGTATTCTATATTATCTATATCACCTCAAAAAGACATAGTGGAAAAAGACGAAGAGGAATTAAATTTCCACCGCATTATATTGACGTATGAAAATTTTTGGTCGCGTATGACCTTGTTTTAAAAGTGAGTACAGTTGGAGCTCTATGACGTTCCTCTCCTCGGGCGCCATAGAAGAGGCGGGGCATATGCGCAATATCATGTCTTGTAAGTCATTATATCATGCGACTAAACTACTTACTGCAATTCTAGAATGCACTAGTGGTTTTATTTTTATGTTTCTTCTTTACCACTTTTACTTGTACGTTATATTATTTTTAAGTTATTTTACTGTGTGATAATGTTTTGTCTTTATGTTATGAGGGATGTACATGAAATTTAGAAGATATTGGGCCTGTTTCACTGTTATTGTGATTCATTATTACATTATTACAACATTGTAAAAACTGTATTTCACAACGTAACTAAACGTTTTGTATGACTTGTGCGGGTATAAAAGGTTTTGCGATTTTTATAAACGGCTTCAATAAAATTAGGTTAAAGTTTGTATTAAAAAACATGTGTGTTTAACGTATGTTTTGTATATAAGCCGCGCAACTTCTATTTTCTGTTTGTCACTTACTTGTGCTACACTTATAAATTGTTAAAGTGACTTTGCAGCTTACTTAGTAGTCAATGTAGTACTGATAACTAAGAATCAAAATAAACATATTTGCTAGTGGCGATATGATTGTTTGATAGTGTTATCCTTTGAAAGAGTTTTCTGGGTTGCTACTGTCCCAGATAAATTGTTTTTAATTAAGATAATATGGATGTATTATGCTATGAGTCTTGTATTTTCTGGATAAGTTACTAAATACATATAACTGGGATTTGCAATGTATTGACTGTAAACATGGTGCATAATATTGTGGTGAAATGCCACGTTGTATTGATATGATTTTAAAATGTGCAGTCTACTTCTGCAAGGTCATATTTTTGAGATCAGGTTTAATTGCTATAGAAAATATATTATATTATTGAACGTCATTTGGTAAAAAAATGTTCTATAACATTGTGAGATGCGCGACAGCATCGCCATTAAGGTGCAAAACCAGGTACTATGTTGTCACGACAGCTCCAATTAACACAAAATGTGATACATAGACTATGTACAACCAACTAACAATTTTGTAAATTGTCAAACCTGGCCCATTTCTTCTCTAATTCAGGGACAATGTATGTAAGGCTAGATGTGGTCTTACCATAATTAGAAACGCAGACCGGTTTCGCTCCAATTAGAGCTCGTCAGTGCGCTATACTAATCACAGCGAGAACACACCTATAAAGCAATACGGTTGTGGTAGCCAGCCTCCCAGGATGTTGGGAGATGTACGACAGGGTCGCCATCTCGGTGCGGAACCAGGCAGTATGTTGTCAGGACAGCTCCAATTAACACAAAATATTATAAATAGAGACTGTGTACAACCAACGAACAATTTTGTAAATTGTCAGCCCTGCGCCATTTCTTCTATGTACGGGCCTATCCAATTTCTTGGCGATGTACAGAATTCGTATGTTGCTACGTTTATGTGTCCTGGGTGTGCAAAATATTTACTGTAAACATAATGCATAATCTTGGTGAAATTACTATACCCTGAGAAACGCCAGCTAGTGGAGATATGATTTAAAAATGTGTCTAGTCAACTTCTACCTGAAATTTATGATTTTACCATTTATGGTTTTACTGGAATAGATAAGCTTATTATCTTCTTGAATCTCATTTACGAAAACAACTCTTTTAAACCAATGTCTAACGAATTTCTTGATGACGTCTAGGCACACTTTTCCAGGATTATCCTATGACTATATTTTATAACGGAACGTTATAAAAAGTTGATTGATGGTTTGGTCTTGCTACGTGTATTAGTATGAGCTGCTGGCAAATAACATCTCGTAAGGGTTCTCTTTCCCTTTTTCTAGAAGAACACTAATCGATCTAGTAAGTGACTTGCCCGGCGGCTTGTGAAAAGACAGCAATTGCTAAGGTCCTACCCACGTGGCTGGGATACCAGGGACGTGTATTTAGGATATCACCCGGCAAACTGTGGTTTAACCACATCGATGACCGGATTCTTAATTTAGGGATGGTTTAGTGCGACAAGCACATTGGGTAAAGGTCGCCGAATGATATATTTACATATGCAGAAGATATTTCAGATGAGGTGTACAGTAATAGAAGCGTGGGTGAACACTCGTTATACGTGCCTTATTGCTGTTTTAGAACAGATACTTTGAGTCATCGGTTCTTATCTTATTTACATGACACTGTTTATGTTAACCTAACCTTTTTCAATATTTATTGGTTTTATGAGAAACATAGCGCCTCCGTGGTCGTGCGGGAGAGTCGATTCAGACTTTCCAATACGGACTCGGGGGTCGACGGTTCGAGCCTCACCGGCGGCGGATGATTTTTCAAAATCAGGGTAGGTTAGTTAAGATGAGCAAAAAGGGTCAGCAATGGCCTAATTGCCAGTAAGCATCTTACCTTTATCTTTACCTTTTATGAGAAACATAATTAACCGGATCTCTCTGGTATTTAGTTTTATTGCATGCGCCATTCACGGCCTGATCTACGTATGGACTAAAAAAATGTACAGTCCGAAAACAAACTTATGGTTAGATATTGTTTGGTTGTGGTCTGAAGCATTATTTCAATCTATCGAGTCTACAATTTAGATATAAGATTCTTATTAGATTTTATTCAATCTAGGCATGCTAGCATTAGTCGTCCTTACTAGACTGGGTGCAATGTGTGTTGCATATAACCCTCTCCGTAGATCTGAGCAATGAGGGTGGTTAGACCAGGGCTTGTGAGTGATCACTGACCGGTGCAAGCGATGTATTGTCTTGACATTTATTTAGACACGCTGCAATGGATAAAACCTACACCACCTACACCGCAGATTTACCACATGAAAAAAGAGAGAATACAGAATTATAATGAAAACAAATTTACATCTAAAATAGACCGTTCTGCTAATACATATCTTTTTTTGTAATTTCTTCAAAACAGTTTGCGGCGATAAAATTTAAGAAAACCTTTAAATATCAAGTAAAATCTAATTTGCTTCACAAACAAATGGAAGTCTTGGCGCAGCAAGTGTGTTTTGGTGAGGAATTTATATAAGATGAAATAAAAGTGTATAGCACTGAATTAAAAAAAAACTACAAAAATAATGTTGTTATGCCTTGAATTGGTTGGTCGTCAAAAAGCGAAGTGAGTAGACTAAGAACATACTGCTTCTGCATTGTTTTCCATCATTTTTTGGCGGCAGATAATTATCCATTAGGTCATGACCGATTTTTTTCGATCGTACGTCAAATTTGGTTACCAGTATAACCAATATAGTAAAAACAATGTGCCATGTTTCATCAAAATAACTTTATTGTTTAAAAATTTACAAAAATTTTCGAAAGCAAACTTAAAGTGTTCCCGAAAAAACGGATTTCTTGGTCAACCTTATAGGTTAATAGCAAATTGAGCTATTCAAATTTAAAGCATTTAATGAAAACGCGCTACCATAACGCACTTGCGGCGTCCCGAATTTCTTTTCTTACAAATATGAATTATATTTCGATGGAAAATGCAAACATGCAATAATCCAAGGCGTGTTCTATTAAAAAAAAAAGAAAATTTGTATCACCAACGACTTATGGGCCACTCTATTCGTAGAAATAATTTTTTAATATGTACCTCAAGACACCGTATAATTAATGTATACAATTTTTTTCGTATCTTGTATAATAACGGATATATTGAGCTTTATTGATTTTTATGAAAATTCAACAAAAATTATATACCACTAAACGATAAACTCTATAGCTGAGACTACTGCCAAAGCATCAGAGAAAGAGTCTATTTGAAATGAGTTTTCTGGAAACATTTCAGTAAAATGAAGGATAATGACGGTTGAAGCTAAGACTTCAGGGTTTGTGAAACATTCTTTCCATACCCCGTGTTAATTTCAAGTTCTTTGCCTAAATGTTGCCAATTTTGACGATCTAAATCGCCACTTTGACGTTTTGAAGAAAAATACAATTTATTTTTCTTTAAATGCCTATAACTTTTTTGTCTTTTAACATATAGAGCTGAATTTTGGTAGGTAATTTATCTACAGTGATGTAAATGGACCAAATTTGATGGCCTTTACTTTGTTACGTTCGTAGATATAATTTTTTTTCGAAAGAAAACACAAAATTTTCCAGGAAAACCTGGGACGATTTTCCTGGATAACAAACTTATCGAAGCCACTTGCAAAAGAAAGTAGTCACCAAATTTGATTAAGATCGGTCCATTATTTTTTTAGTTATTGGTGTGATACATACATACATACATACATACATACATACACACACACACACAAATATATATATATATATATATATATATATATATATATATATATATATATATATATATATATATATATATATATATATATATATATATATATATATATATATATATATATAGGCTAGTCAATTACTTCATTAAAGCTACTTACCAAAAAAGCCTATAACACTTTATCAGTTCGAGTTGAAATTTTGCACTTATTCAATTCCGGTGACAACATAATATTGTGGTGCATCAAACTTTTATGAATTCAAAATTGCAGCCAAAGCAAGATGGCAGAATATTTCTTTCTCATCAACCCCGTTGATATGTATATTAAATGAAGTAAGCTAGGTGATGCTTTGATCATTTCAATATGGTGGCTAACGCTAGATGGGGGATATATTTTTCTTTAGAACCCATTTGAAAGCGGTATCAAAAGAAAGGGTTTAAGAGGTAAAATCAGATAGATGGAGCTTTCATACGGCCGACGAAAAAAGACGTAATATTTTTTCTCAACAACCTCCTTAATATGTGTATTACGAGTGAAATACAGTAAATTCAGTATGACTATTTTTAAACAATTGGATCTAGTTTCACAGTTGTCTGACAGTCAAATCTTGTAATCGAATTTTAACTCGCTTCCGATTGTCCGATCGACCAAAATTTTGCAAACTTATTCAATGACTAACGGTTAGTCCATCGAGTTTAGGCTCGTATGACTTATCTTAGTGGGTCCTTTGGTTACATATTGTGAGTAGGAGGGTCAGATGATGTAGGAAGGAGGTCATAGGGAATCCTCAATTCTTCTCCCCCAGTTCTAATTGTTAAATGGATTTGAAATTAGGTCTAAATTTTGTGGCCTTATTTCCGTGAAGTCCAAATATAGGACATTAGATATTCCATTACGAGTTGACTTTGGCAGACATAGGACACATGTGCTTGAACAAAAAGCAATACAGTTTCCAGCTAAGGTCAGCTACGAAACACCTAAAAGATGCATGCTTCCACTAATCCTATACAAAATATAGGGAAGCACCGTAAACAATGCCATTATATATTTAGCCCGAAATTATTTGGGGAAGGTAAGCCTATGTAGCTTTAGGCCGTGTTAAGTCTTTAGGTAGACTCTAGATGGAGGAAATAGACCTTGAAAAATTATCAGAGAAGAGGTCTTGCAATGATGCGGCACTAGCTGAAAATGCGAAGAATAACGTAGGTAGTGATTTTTTATAAATGCCAAAAGAAAACATTTCTAATATGCCTTAAAAACTAAAAAGTAAAAAATAAATAAAAGAAATATTGTTTTTAAGTAAAACGATCATATTTTTATTAAAGTCGTGTACCGGACGGCATAAAATAACTTTTCTAGCTATTTCGCACTGCGCTTACATACTATAAGCTGTAAAGGCCATAGTCATGGTATCTCAACCAACCTAAAAGCTATGGTAAACAAACCACCTAAAAAAGAGGTATAACATCTATTCAAATTCTAAACTACTAGTTTGATCATTTATTTTGGCTATAAAGTCGTGGACGCGGTAACAATGTAATTCTTGATATCCTACTTAGTTTCAAATAAAATACAGTCAACAACTTGAGTCATACATTGTAAGCGCAAGTTTATTGTTTTCGGAGATAATAATAATAATAATAATAATAATAATAATAATAATAATAATAATAATAATAATAATAATAATAATCATAATAATCATAATCATAATCACGATCATGCTCATGCTCATGCTCATGCTCATGCTCATGCTCATGATCATGCTCATGATCATGCTCATGCTCATGATCATGATCATGATCATCATCATGATCATCATCATGATCATAATCATCATCATAATCATAATCATAATCATAATCATAATCATAATCATAATCATAATCATAATCATAATCATAATCATAATCATAATCATAATCATAATCATAATCATAATCATAATCATAATCATAATCATAATCCTAATCCTAATCCTAATCCTAATCCTAATCCTAATCCTAATCCTAATCCTAATCCTAATCATAATCATAATCATAATCATAATCATAATCATAATCATAATCCTAATCATAATCATAATCATAATCATAATCATAATCATAATCATAATCATAATCATAATCATAATCATAATCATAATCATAATCATAATCATAATCATAATCATAATCATAATCATAATCATAATCATAATCATAATCATAATCATAATCATAATCATAATCATAATCATAATCATAATCATAATCATAATCATAATCATAATCATAATCATAATCATAATCATAATCATAATCATAATCATAATCATAATCATAATCATAATCATAATCATAATCATAATCATAATCATAATCATAATCATAATCATAGTGGCACTGCGTTGAACAGATCCTTGTAATAACCTGACTTAAGCAACGTCAGGTACGGTCAGTATATTTGTGCTGTTGAATGCTTCCGGGAGGAAGGCAATGATACCACAGAGTATATTTTCCAATTAGGTTTTCTTCGGAAAACAGCGACATTTAGGTTGTATTGACTTATTTTATTTAATAATAATAATAATAGTAACACCACAGTAGATACACCCCACATCATGAAGTCTTGAGACTTGTAGCTTACATACACAAATCACACCACCCACAACTTATCAGAATTTGGTTACTCCACATTCGAGTAAAAAAACCGACGGAGCGCATACGGGACTCGAACCTGCAACATCATACCCCGAACGCTGCAGTTTATTCGTTCTGCGAACTCAAAAGATCATTGCATCAATGGGGCTAGACAACAAACTTTAAATCATCAAGCCTATAATGGAACATTTAAAACGTCGTACAGTGATTGATCATAAGCGATTTTTTTTTAAAACATTAGCTAAAAAAGTAATTTATAAAGAAGTGGTTTTTCTAGTGTTTTTCTAATACCTATCTTGCCAGAAACATAAAAGTTACACCGAGCACGAATTATTTTTCTTGACTTTTCTTAAAGTAATGGTAAATAAGATAAGATTAAAGGTTTTCAACTTTCTGCCAAAGATCGTTTACATTTCATTTATAGTTTTTAATGATTCTTCCCTTAATGTACTTGAAATAACTTAATTGTTATAATCAAGTTCCAAGAACGGAACGGAAACGCTATCGACTGGAAATGCACGGCTGTCTCAGATCTTTTTCCAAACAATTGTTGCATTTTTAGTTGCAACATTTTATTTTAAACAACTACTTAGTATTACTGTTGAGTTATAATATTCAAAAAAATATGAAAGAGTTTAGCTACCTATCTTGAATTAAAAACTAGTATTTATTATACATATAGTCAATAAATAAGTCTATTACACAAATCTGCAATTTTGCCCTACCAAATAGAATGCAATGTTTGCATGTTTGGATGTTTGCACGATTCTAAATATTGAATATTTTTGTTAACATGTGTATATCGTTTTATGACTACTTTCATTATCTATTGAAAAGTTAAATCTAATATGATAACAAAAATGACTAGAAGGAAAACACTAATTTACTAAGTTTACATTAAAAATGGTTTAGACTTTAAAACAGTAATATATCTCAAGAGCGGGCGCGGCCCAGTGGACAAACGGGGGTTGTCAACTTGGAAACGTAAGTTTTCGAAGTGGATTCGCGTCCCTGCCAGAGCAAAATTAATTTTTATGTTTAGGAATTAATTCAAATATCATCGTTTGAGCTAATGTCCATAGTTGTCTAAGCCATTCATCAAATAATAAATATATAAATGAGAAAAGTAGCGTTGGTTCTTAATATGCGCTTGAAAATTATACATTCAATAACAAAGAAAACATTATTTTAGACGACAAATGGTGGAGGTGCCGTTACTGCTTTCTATAAAAAAATTCAACATCTAGAAAGACAAGACATATTGCTATTTAATTTATAAATGCATATTGCCACTTTGTAAACTTTGAACTAGGTAGGATGATTGACTGAAGAGAAGACGGTTTTTATGCAAGGAATCTTTAAACCACCTTTGTCGTGGCTTAACAACCACGCTTAAGTGTTGATTTGACTATCGCCTCTCTCAAAATATGTTAACTCTATAAATATTAATGTAATTTTTTATATCTTAAACATGCTAAAAACTCCCTATACCAATTTTTTTTGATGTCCTAATTAACAAAAAAGGAAATGCGCATTTAAAAAAATGCTATTTTCATTTTTTTTTCCAGAATATTTCAGGAACGTATTTCTGAAAAAAGATACTGAAAGGTGTAAAAAACGCACGTCTTTCGCAATTTAATCAAAGCTGTTGTCTCTTGTAGTTTCAAAGATCCATATAGAATGCGAGCTTAAGTGGGACAGCCAGCTGCATAGACAAACCAGGAAGATATAAAATATCTCTAAACAAATTCTGTTGCATATATGTTTGGAAAATTGTTACATATTATCACAAGTCATTGAAACCACCATCATTCTTCAAAACCACATACTTTTAGCTAAACCGACTCAGACACAAAAATTTGAAGAACTGCTAGAGACAGAGAATCATGGTTGCAACGACAACGCGTTTTACCTTTAATATGTGATACTAATGGAGATAAAGGGGTGGTGAGACGTCGAATGAAAGAAAATAACATATCAATGTTGACTTCAGTAATAGGCAACGGTCGGCTAAAACCTGGCCTTGTTAAAAATGTTTACAAAATTAGTTAAAAGCCACCTAATAAAAACGTTGATTTTCAATATTAATCAAACACAAGTCATATTATTAATATTCTGTGTACTATAAATTAGAATAATAGAGGTAATTCGCATTGTGATAGACAACTATATAAACGTATGTCAGTGTTAATTGGGAGCCGCAAATAATGTTATGTATGACAGAATAGCTATGAATATGAATCAGCCTCTCGAAATTCCCAAAACCAGAATTATGCTCCCCATAATGCAAATTTGATCATTTCGAACAATTAAAAACTGCACACGATTCCCTACATTATGGGCGCAACAACTAACTTGTTAAATGACAGAAGAAGATACCTTTAGTTTTTCACTCAATTAGTTGATTCGATAAAATACGCAATTAAATCGATACAGGGTTGTAGTTTAATGAACTCCACATCCAGTAATTTACCACTCGAATAAATAACTGTAAATTCACACTTTAAATATTATCAAACGCGGAAAGTCTCAATATCATGAAAACAAATTAGTTGGAACTTACCTAATTAAAGTATACAATGCCTAATAAACCAATTCGATGTAAATATTATTCAGTCAACGAATTTGGTGATTTTAGCAAATTTTCTATTTAGACAGTCAAAATCATTCATATATTGAAGAAAATATAAACCTACATATTGTAAGCTATAGTAAATGGTTTTATATATTTTGCCTTCTCAAAACATACCAAGTAAATTACGGGCAAATACACAATGAATTATATATACATCTTCATTCGTTTTTGAATATCGAGCCATCGACTCCGGCAGAAACAAATGAGAGTCGATGAAAATGGCTCCGTTGAAAATTCGTTTAGAACAGTTGGTATCTCAGAAGTCTTGAATCATTCATGGGAGTTGAAAATATGACAAGGAGTTGTAAAATATTTCTGTAAAAATTCAAATATCAATCGAGAATAAATTGTTTGTTTTTGTTTTCAACCTACCATGCATAAATAAAAAAGCACATTTTGCTTGTTTCTTTGCTTGTTTCTGGGAAGCCAAATAATTTAGACCAAATAAAACTACTTCTAGATGTAAATATAAGACAACGTTCCATTTATTTTATTTTTTTCGTCAATGAATTTACATTATGATTAAATAAACTATATATTAAAATCGTACGAGTGAAATATATTATGTTATTATACCTACACTGTCATACCAGTGAGTGAGTCATACGTTCGTCAAACTTTTGATTGGTCAACGTTCATGTGGGATCAGCAACTCCATGTTTCATCATTTTTTGTAGAGAGCCTTATGGGAGATATACCGAAACCGAAGCATTTCTGTGTTAATCGCTGAAGCAGTGAGAAAAAAATGACAGCGGTCACAAGTAATAATGATGAAGAAATGACTCATGGCATATTTCATTGCCGGAGCGTCTTTTTTAATCAGGAAATGTAACTTAAAATCTCGTTCTCTATTCCCGCAAAATTTCAAATCGACTGTAATGCCTATCATATTAGTTTAAGAGTGTACATCACCCGAAAAGAAATAAAAAAGGAGTCCTGGCAAAATTAATGCACATTGCGTGGAGAAATGTATGCTATTCTGAATATTTCACAGAATGTTGAAGAGAACATTGTTAAAGTTTTACGTGATAGTTTTTGAGCTTAGAATCGTTCACCGGTGCTTCAGATCAGTTCATTTGATCGTTTACCTTCTCAAAATTGAAAACCTATTCAATTATAGGCAGTATAAAGAAGCCAACTTCATTTGATTGGACAAGGAAAGTCAGATAACATTATTATTACATATTCATGACAATAGTAATCACTATTCACTACAAGTGTACGACACACCTATATGGGTATTCTGAGCTGTGAATTGTCAACTATTCATACTACACGACGGTTATTTTTTAAAAGCAACAAAATGGAGTCTGTGCACTTATAAAACAGATTTTGCGTCGTTTTATATGCATCCTCTTGTTGCTTCAAGTCTGGAGCGATGCTGTTATTCTGTCCTTCAAATTTATTTTTGTCTGGATATCTGAAGAGAATAGATACAATTCAAATTTTGACAATAACGCATACAGTACAAATACTGTAGTACAAGAGAATACAGTTTTCAATCCCAGAATATGGTTCAGATTAAGCGAAACGCCAAGGTTTGTTTAAAAAAACAAAAAACATTTTCTGGTAGAAAAGCCTTTAATTCTTGTTCCTTTAATCATGTCAATATCTGCTAGTCCAATTATGTACTTACTAATATCCAACAATCCCCTTCCACATCGGTGTCTACGTAGAATTATCTGTTCAATGGCACTACGTGAATCACGATTTTTATCCTAATAACACTCCTAAGTGTTCGCTCCTTCCGTGTATTATTATTACTATGATTATTACTCCCTAACTAACTAAAGTTATATCACTGTTGCCAGTTAACAATTCTTTCATCATTAGATACATAAAACTATGTTACAATTTAAATGACTTTTACATACTTAATATTAATTGTTTACATTTTATGTTGTGTATGGTGACTTTTTTACAGAAATAACTAATGTATAGTAACTTAGGGTAACAGGAGCGACTCGCTCAGGTAAAATTAAATAACAAGGCTTTGCCAGTTATACTTCTACACTCTTCATATAATCAAATTATCACATAACAAATCTTCCCACACTTGATGGAGATTGCATTATTAAACTTATCCAGTATTCTCCCTATAGGAACTCTCAAACTCCACTACTATACTCGTTTACATACAAGACTAAATAATTTACATTGCTAAATTTTGAGATTGGGTCGGGATAAATACACTTTTACCCCTGGTGGCTATCAAATATTAAACAGGAAATTTACTTGTACATCCTGACTCGTTTTACACTATAGTTTCCTCTTGAAAGTTTTTATATATACACCTTAAGGTGGATGTAAGTTTGGTCGGGAGAGCGCATGTTTATTGAATATTATGCTATAAACTTGTAAGGAAGTCGTGAATTATTCAAACATTTCACATTAAAGGGTTGTTAGGTTACTTTTAAGAGGTGTATATAAGACTTACTTAAGATCCTAAATATCCTGTTGAATTAGGTTGTCATCTTCAATTTAAGAAAATAGATTTTCATGCGATATTTTAGGATTAGGTGCAAGAGAAAAGCTAAGCATTTATTATTATAAATTTAAATTACTTTAGATAAATTCGGTGGCCAACTTTAGTTACGTTTTTTTCCAAAAATGATTTACTTTGAAAACTATGTTAATAGGCAATACTTATAAATGTTATACTTATGCGGAAAATGAGCTATGGTAGAAAATAAAATGAAGACAGTCACAAAAATGTTTTCCATTGAACAACTCGTAGTTAAGGGGTTACCAAGAGTTAACAAAATGCATAAACACATGTAGTCCTATAAGCTAACGCGGATAAAAAGCAAATCAAAGTAGAAGAGCATACAACTATCTGCATTTCATCAATTGTCAAAAGTATTTTTATATAGAGATTATTTTCACCTTTAGTTTGAAATTAGTTTTGACATTTTGTGTACAAAATTTGATAAATTATGTTTATTGCACAAAGGATTCAAATCCTATCCCACTGAAAGAGCAAACAATTGTTTTGATATTCTTAAACCGATGTAATTTTTATTACTTTTATAGCTAGTAGATGTAAAACATTTGTTCTGTGAAATTTCCACAATTACTTATGAGAAGGGTATTACTGGATTGCTAAGAATAGGTCATACCCACATTCAAATTAATATACATGTGTTCCACAAAAGTTGTGGTCATTTCTGGTAATAGCGGAAGCTGCATCATATTAAACCTAGCCAAACTTTCTGGTAAGCACACTCTGGAGAACCCAATTCAAAATACATTCTCAGGACCTGGCGTGCGTTTCGCTAACGACGTTAGAGTCATCTGACAGATGAAGAATCCCTCGGTGTAAAGTTTCAGCTAATTCTAATGTTCGAGATATTTAGAACATTCAATACATATGCCCATTGAGTATGCCATTTATTAATTAGAACGTCAAAAAACAGACAGGCCGTAGACCTACGAAAAAACTTGTAGCTTTGCTTAAACCTTTCGGTCCAATATATAAACTATTAGGTATTTATATTTTCCTACATAATTTCATGTCCATTCAATGGACACTCGGTTTCACAAGAGTAAAACATACTATGATTGTTCATTTATTTTTTGAGGTATATAACCATAAATATTAATCATGACAAGATTATTTTGATTATTTCATAAGCTGATTCGATATATCCCGTTTTCAGAAGATAAGCACCCCAAATTATTTATCCCATCGAACCCAAAAGTTGCTGAACAGTTTTCACAAATGTTAGAAAATAGAAAAGGGCAAAATTCCTAATGTATATGTTTCTGAAGATCCAGATGATACTTGGGAGCCTCCTGAACTATCACCAGCAAGGAAAAAGAATCAGGGCTACGTTGTGCATCCACCAGATTGAATAGACAATGAAATTGAATGAGGTAGACAAAGTAAATTCGACTTGTGAAATAATGATGATGTGCTGAATGAGTTTTCCAATGTCACAGATAAAAAGCATATCAAATAGACCAAAATTCAATTACTTCTCATATATATATATATATATATATATATATATATATATATATATATATATATATATATATATATATATATATATATATATATATATATATAAGAAGTACCGCCTATACCTTAAAATGGAAAAAGATATGTGTGTATGATCAATGATTAGATAGTACCATTTCGAGGAACTCACTCTGCTAAGTGGTGTCTAAAGAATAAGCCCTCGCCAATATGTTTCAAACGATTTGTATTATGACAGAAGTGATTTGACGTAGTATTTCATGATTTATTAAGGAAAAACACCAGCGCTGAGTCACGTAACTGAGAAAAAGCTTGTGGAAGGTCTGTGGTAGTGATATATTTAACAGAAAAACTTTGTCAAAGCGGACTGATTCTGTATTTCTCCAATTATTTCAATTCATACACTCTACTGAAAGTTTTAAAACGAAGAGGAATAAAAGCCTATGGCACGGCAATAATCGATAGATTCAAGAATCTACTTAAAATGAGCAATAAGGCCAGCAAGATGAAAAGATGAAGATCCGATATTGTCTTCAGTCAAGATGGGGGTACGCTATTACCATAAATTACACAAACAACAAAAGTGTGCGCATTAGATCAAATTTTTCGCAATGTGGTCAATGCTAAGCTAAAAGATGAGAGAAGAAGTCTTTTTTTTTTACTTTAACGTCGGCATATTTACGCGACTATAGCCAATCACCGAAGCCAGGGAGTAGTTTCACCTCACTATCCTGGAAATTTTGCCGAACCCCAGCCTTTCTGTAAGAAGGGTAGGGATCTTTAACGTGCCCAACATCGCATGGACACGGAGCCGACTGCTTTACGTCCCCTCCGAAGGGTGTAACGTGCAGACATTCAATGCCAGAGCCTCGGTTGATGTACATTTATTACATTGTACTGAAAAAGTGAAAAGAAAACCCTGGACATTGAACCCAGTACCCTTCGGTTCAGAGGCACACGTTCGTACCCTTGGACCACAGAGGCTCCAGAAGAAGTCCTGGAAGTACATATATTTCAATTCCTAGACCAACTCTAGTTAATGTACAATTACTGGGTGAATGGCGTCAACAAATTGGTTCAACTCGAAATATTATTCAATTCCTAGACCAGCTCTAGTAAAAACGTACAATTGTAGGATGGGTGGCGTCGAAAAATTGGTTCAACTCAGAAGTACCTACCTATAGAACCTTTATCAAATCTCGGAAATAGACGCTCAGATTGGTATTTCACATAATATATCTCGCGGTTTAGAGCCTCGGTGATTCAGTGGTAAGAACGTGTGCCTCCGAACCGAAGGGTATTGTATTCGATCCCAGAGTTCTCCTTTCACTTTTCAGTACATATTGTACAATTAACATCAACCGAGGTTGTGGCATTGTATTTGAGCAAGTTGAATGTCTTCACGTTTCGCCCTTCGGAGGGGCGCCTAAAACCGTCGGTTCCGTGTCCATGCGATGTTGGGCTCTTTAAAGATCCCTACCCTCCTTACAATAAGGCAGGGGTTCGGCAAAATTTCCAGGATAGTGAGATGAAACTGCTCCCTGGCGTCGGTGATTGGCCATAGTCGCGGAAATAAGCCGACGTTAAAGAAACAAACCACACATATCGCACGGTTTCTAATATTTGGTTTGAAAATAAGTTATATTGTGTTGAACAAAAAATCTCTAAAAAGAATATCATGGATCCATTAGATTTTCGACTGCGTTTGGCTGATGGATTGTTAGCAACTATTTTTTCAATCTCTTCAAAAATATTTCAAGACTAAAAGGGTTGAATTTTCAACGACTCGTTGACCTTTGTGAGCTAAACAAATATGATTTAAAACCACGTATGACAATCAACGACTCCAACCATTGATTCAATGGGTTCATTCTGGAATTTTCTTTTAATATTGAATTGTTTTATAGCGATTTTAAACTGGTGAGACTTTGCAAAATTTTTTCAAATGAGCGCGAACTAGGACCCCTAGAACCTATATCCGGGGTCAGTTTCAATTTTTATATGTTTATATATATATATATATATATATATATATATATATATATATATATATATATATATATATATATATATATATATATATATATATATATATATATATATATATGTCTGATAATTCAAAAAATAAATAACCGATTTCGATGAAACTTGGCGATTTAGCAGCAAATTACAATTAAAATAGTTAACCTGGACCCTATAAGATTAACTCTGATGTTATTCTCCTTTAAATATTAATGCGAATATTTATCTTCTATCTAATATCTCGGGTTCCTGTTTGCGTCTGAAAACAGACATGATGCTCTTTAATGGTAAGATGATAATTTCAGTAGCTGACAAGTACTTCCTTGACTTATTTAAGTTGATAACAATTCGAATGCTAAGTTAATATTATTAATTTTTTACTTTAAATGTACTTCGGTTTATTTTCTCATGTATTACTGCTCATATGTTTGTATCATTATTAATAATAATAAGGAAAAAAGGACCTTATCTGAGGTGACTATTTAAAACTGCTCAATTATTCCTGACTGCATTTGTCCGCTACAAATAATTGTACATTGTATCATCGGTAGCAAGTTGTTATATATCTCATGTTTATGATATCTCTACAATAAAGTTGGATCATGAGTTAATTCGCTTCGAGCAATCACTCTGACAATTTCAGAATAACATTTCTGCCGTATAATTATTCAATTCAACTGAGAAGCCAGGCAACTGGTGCAACATCTCGTTGGCCATATTCAGGTGTTTTCGTACCAATGCGATGTTGTTATTCAGTTTATACCAAACTAACACCATTATAGAGTTCCACAAACTTTTAATTAATTATATAAAACGCATCATATTCGAGGCAGTCATGTGCCAGACGCTCCGCTAAACATACAAAACATTTTAAATTAATTAAATTAAGTTTTTATTCTGCTCTTATGGACACATTTTACATTTTTATGCAAATGAGGAGACTTTTTCTCGGGTGAAGTGACGTTTGTAGGACAAAAACATGAAACGTTTAAAAACTGATGTATGTTTAACTTTCTGCATTCAAATTGTGTTATACAATAAAATATATACTTGCCATTGTTTTATGTACATAGATATTAATTTTATTGTTACGTAGGTATTCTTATTTATGATTTAAAAAAAAACTGGTAAAACTGGCAACATTTTTATTGCGCGTTAAAAAAATATAGAGTATTTTTTAAGAAACGTTTTGACGATATATGTCACAACTATATCAAAAACAGATACCACTGTTTACTATATAACTTCATATCATACCCTAATTAGCTGCTTTAATTTAAAATGTATTGTTTATACCCTTCGTACCACGAGATTGTATAAATGCAAACACTTTTTTTAATCCTTCACGAAATACATTAAATAATTTGCTACGGGGGTCCACTTAGAAATTAACTCAACCTGATTTTATATAGATTTATAGTACACCAACGTACTAAGTAAGGCACGTGTTACGTGGTCCAATAGCATGGCCTCCCAAATTACCGTACCTGCCTTAATTGTAATTTTATCTTTTGCGACATGAAGAGCGTAGTTCCAAAACTAGTCTTATCCAAAAGTTTTTGAATGCCGCCTACCGGCCTACCGGAGTAAACTTATGTAACATATTCACATCTGTCATTTGTCAATAAGAATATCTACCAAAAGTCACATGTTCCCGCTTATTTCTCTGATTTAATATTGTGTGTTGTTCCCTTATGTGACAGAGTTGTTTGTAGTTACAAACCCCGCCGACTACAGCATCGCTGTTTGATAGAAACAAAGCCAGCCTTATTCGCTTAAGCACATGTGTAAATAAGCGTTTTTGTTTTCGAAGTTTGTCTTATCCTTAGGAGAAATAATGACTTTTAACTATTTTTATAATTGTAGTGTTAGTGTTAAGAGTTTTGTTGTAATAGGTGATCGGTGATTTCTTTGGTTTGTATTAATTTATAAATACATTTAGTTCTATAAAAGTGCAATCGATATTTTTTCACTCAGGGCTCATCCGCGACTTCGCCGCCCCGAAAGCACTGCAGCCTTTGGCTTATTGTGCATGCCCCTAGTCTTTTTACTCCACCCATTCCAAAATCAATGTGCCTTGAACTAGTCTGCAGAGTGATTGGTAGATGGAAGCTTTATCTTCCTCTGTCTCTGGTCTAGACTGACCGTAGATCAGTTGTCTTTTGCGATCCAGAGCTTTACACTCGCACAAGATGTGCTGGGCTGATTCTTCCCCCTCCCCGCAGAGTCTGCATGCGAGGTCTCCCTCGAATCGCCCCATTTTATGCAGGTGTTTCTTAACGGCCATGTGTCCCGTTAAGAGACCTCTTATGTTTCTGAGCTGTCCTCTGCTAATATTTAGCAGATCCACAGCTCTCTTTGAACTGGGTTCGTCAATTACTGACTTCCCATGCCTGAGCCCTGGACAGTCTGCCCAGTACACCTTGTGTTCGCTTCTGACACAGGACTTAATGGCTCCCTTGGCCGTGCTCTTTGTCACGCCCAGAACCGGTTCTGGTCCCATAAATGGTTCTGATTACCCTCTCTGCGCGAGACTATCAGCTTCTTCATTGCCTTTGACCCTCGAGTGACCCGGCACCCAGATGAAGGTGACCTCATTCTGCCCAGCCAAGTCGCTCGTCTCGTCTCGGCACTCACTCACCAGCCAGGAATTTACCCGTGGGCTACTTAGGGCCTTAAGGGCTGCCTGGCTGTCTGTGGCTATGAGGATCCGCTTGTTGGTGTAGCCCCTCCTCTTGTTCTCCGGCACACAGTGCAGGATGGCGTACATTTCGGCGTGAAAGACCGTTGCATGGTCTCCGAGGGAAATGCTATGACTTACCCTCGGTCCTTCTGAATAAACACCTGCCCCCGTCCCACGCTCCCCGCCGGATCCGACCGTGAACCAGACGAGCGCGTCCCGCGGTATGCCCGGCGTCTCCTCCCGCCATGCCTCGCGGTCGGCGATTTCCACTGTAAAGTTGTTTTCCCTACTGATTCGCGAGCTCGCGAGGTCTGACCTTAATTTAGGCATGGGCTCCTTCACGCTGTCCTGAATTTTGCAGTGGGCCCTAAAGCCTGGGTTGATCAATCGATATTGCTAAAAGTATTAGTGAGGCTCTTAAAAAGAAGAGAAGAGAAAAAGTTGCAAACAAAAAAAATTGGAAGAAGGTCTGTGTCGGAGTGTTTCTGGATAAAATCGCTTCAGGGGTGGGGGAAGCGTGTGGGGTGATTTGGTGGGGTTGTGTTGTCCAATATCGGCGACAAATTTCAATTTTTTTTTAATCAAATGGCGTAAAGTCTCAAAACATATACAAAAAATGATTCTGGAACGAAAATTTTGTTTGTCTGTCTGTTAATCGGGGCAATAACTTTCGAACGAATTGAGATATCATCTTCAAATCTAGTATCTAGTTAGCACCTGACAAATCAACGCTTCGAGTTGTTTTTGTGTACGATTCCTTCAGAGGACAGGGGATAAATGATGGGTGATTTTGTGAAAATTGTTATTTTTTCGTTAAAACTCGAGTAATATAACGTTTCAGAAGTTTACTGATAAAGGAATACGACTATTTTCTTTGTGGTAAAATCACGGAGCCTAAATTTATTTCATGAGAATGTCTTCTGAGGAGGGTAGATTATCACAGCTATGTGGAAGTTATGATTTAATTTGCAGGAATATTTTACTTTATTTTTAATTTTACTTAGACATACTTCAAAAAACCATACATTTCAGCAGACTCAGCAGATTATCACAGCTATGTGGAAGTTATGATTTAATTTGCAGGAATATTTAACTTTATTTTTAATTTTACTTAGACATACTTTAAAAAAACCATCCAGTTCAGCAGACTCAGCAGATTATCACAGCTATGTGGAAGTTATGATTTAATTTGCAGGAATATTTTACTTTATTTTTAATTTTACTTAGACATACTTCAAAAAACCATCCACTTCAGCAGACTCTTGTCAAAAACACACATCATCTGAAGAAAATAAAAAAAGCCTGGACGCAGCAAGTGGGTTATGGTAGTGAATTTTCATAGAAATGATCTGGCACCAAATATTTATGATAGCTTTTTTTTCTTGCAACATATAAATCTAAATTTTGGTGTGTAGTTTAATTTTTATATCGTTAACCTACCTACCAAATTTGGTTATCATAGCTTTTTTATTTTTTTGAGAAAAACATTTTTTTGAATGAAAACTCAAAATTTTCCCAGAAAACCTTGTCCGATTTTCCTGACTAACGAACTTATCCAATCCATTTACAAAAGGAAGGTACATGCCAAATTTGATCAAAATCGGCCCATTATTTTTTGAGTTATCGGTGCGATATATATATATATATATATATATATATATATATATATATATATATATATATATATATATATATATATATATATATATATATATATATATATATATATATATATATTGATACTAATGTGTTATAGGGGTCCTAGTTCGCGCTCATTTGCAAAAATTTTTTCAAAATTGAAAAGTCGGGATCTCCCCATTAGTGAATTTTTTCTACGAAAATTCACTAAAAATTATTTGACGTATTGTCTACTGACCTGATAGTGAGTTGCTGATACTTGATAATATTTGGGTGAAGGAAAATAAACATAGTTTACAGCGTATGACATTTTTTTTAAGTTTGTTGGATGAAATAAAAGTCAGATTCTTTTCAGCAAAACATGGGGCAAATTATCTAAAAATAAGCAGCAACAATATTGCGATCTAATGTTGTGTTTTGCCAATAAACCTTAGTAATAATAATAACATTTAATAATATATTTTCATTACGTATTAGCAGAAACCAGTTATGTGACATTCAGTAAACCACATTTATTTTTCCTTTTTTTCCAAGCATTTTAAAATCTTCGGAATCTTTATGCCCTAAAAATATTTACTACAATTTAAATACTTACAAATTTTGTTGATCCCTCTTTACCCAATAAGAAAATGTACTTCTTACCTGTAAGAAAACGGATGGGTTTAATGAGTTTTGTTAGCATGGAACGTTAATAAATGATAAACATAAAATTTAAGTAATGTATTATCGTAATCTCAAGAATGTTGAAACAAAAATTTATCTGTATTAAAATATAGTGTAGCGATATTAACGAATGCTTGTTCCCTATGACTAAGTACACTTGGAGAACCCAAATCACCACAGCACATCTTTTTAAAGGCCTCATGATCGTTTCACTAACAAAGTTAGCGTCATTAGAGGATGAAAAATTCTAGAGAATTCTTCTAGAATTATTCATCAATTGATGACGCTTACTTTGTTGGTGAAACGATCGTCAGGTCTTTCAAAGGATGTGTTGGGAGGATTTGAGTTCTCTAAGTGTACTTATTGTTCCCTGTGACGAAAACAAACAGAAATTAAAGACTTCCCAGTCCTTCAAATAAGCGTAAACTAGGGACTCTAGAAGGCATAAGCCATATCATAGATCAGTTATATATATATATATATATATATATATATATATATATATATATATATATATATATATATATATATATATATATATATATATCGAGATTTTTTTGGTACTTTAATGTCTATTTCCGCGACAATAGCCAATCACCGACGACACAGAGCAGTTTTACCTCACTATCCTGGATATTTTGCCAAACCCCTGCATTTCTGCAGGGAGGGTAGAAATATTCAACGTGCCTAACATGGCAGGGACACGGGACCGACGGCTTTACGCCTCCTTGGAAGCGCAGAACATGCAGACATTCAACTAGCTCAAATACAATGCCACAACCTTGGTTGACCTTAATTTTACAGTATGTACTGAAAAGTGAAAGGGGAACACTGTGAATCGAGCTGAGTACCCTTCAGTTTAGAGGCACACGTTCTTACACTTGAACCACCAAGGCTCCTATATATAAATTTAAAAAAGACAACCTCCAACGTAAAAACTTCACCACTACATTCAATTCACTTCGAGTGACTGATGCAACCCCCAAAATTTTAAATAGGAAGTAGGGACTTGTGATACAATATTTGAAAGATCTTTTCATTCTCTATTAATCAATGATGATTTTAAAATGTATTGCAAAAGTTAACAGTAAAAAAAATCATCTGTTTGACGAACTTCGCTACAACACGCTAAAAAATAACTAGTAGTGTTTCGTTTTTGATAATCAGAAAAAAGATCAATCTTCGATCGAGATGTTCAAAATGCATGCTCTAAACATCTTGGCTGCATACAAATCTTGAATTAAAATGTCCTGTAACGTAATCAACATCTAAGGAGTGACCAACCTAATCCGATCGGTATTCTTCTTCTTAAGTCAGTTAAATAGTGTGGTTTAGTTTTGTATACCATCCTTTTCACACATCCCCATAAGAAGTAATCTAATAGCGTAAGGTCGGGGATCGTGCTGGCCATTCTAACGATCTTTGCCTCACTATCCACCGATTTCGATGTACTGCCGGACGTTGATTTGGTAATGTGCTGGTGCTCCATCCTGCTGGAACCATATCCAATTCGCTGAAGCTGGTGGGTTTGCTCGATCAGGATATAGCTTTGCCAAAGTTGTCACGATATTATTTTGGAGTGCTAAATAATTATCTCCATTCAAATTTCCACCAATGAAGAACGAACAAATAACCACTTTTCGAAATATTCCTACCCAAACATTAACCTTTCCAGGATATTACGTATCTTCTTCTCTCATCCAGTGTGGATTTTGTTTAGATCATTAGCAACAATTTTGACAATTGGCATGGCTGTGAAGTGTGAGACTGCATTCATCAGAAAACAAAACTTGTTCTAGTTGGACAACATTGTTATGTGACATTTTCATGATTTTTTCACAAAATTACATTCTTCTATCAAAATAGTCTTTCCAGAGCTCGTAAGTTTGTATCCGTTTAGATGGGTGTATTTTCTTTTCTTTTTTTTTTAATATTCGAATAATCGATGAATGACTGACATGCAATGTTGTGGCTGCTTGTCGACTCGAAGTATATGGGTTTTCCTCTAACTCAAGCATTACATCTAATTTTCTATCATTACTCCACATACATGTCCAAGCTCGCGAAATTGCTTTTCAATATTACTTATTGTCCCTTGTGATATAGGCAACAAATCGGAAAATTTTTCTAGAAATAGGCGAGCAACTTGGGTATGTGACCGTGTTTTATCTCCGTAACCAATCATGTTTCTGAATTTCAGTTAACAACTGACAACTACTGGCACTCACGTAACGAATACACGCGAGTCGAATATGAATTGTTGCACTCGGTGCAAACGACTGGGAAACGAATAAACCAATAAGATGTCAAGCTCTTCAAAGCTGACGAACGAATAGGATGAGTCCAGGTCTTGATTGTTGCAGGTACCCTTTTTCGAAAGGTGTGACATGCGCACAATAGACTGCAGTTAGGCCAGACTCTTGTGACGTCCAGGAATACACTCTTATGATTTAAAATTGCGCGGTAAAACTAAACAACTTCTTTCATGCGGTTACAATTACACAGAAAGTTGATAAGGCGTTTTAGCGTTTTAAACAAAAGTAACATTGCCCACTATGAAAAATGTTAATAATTTTTACGTCTTCTTTTTAATCGATATCGTACCAAAGAAAACTTAAATTGTTTTGCTTGGTTTCTCATTATCAAAAATTAAAACTGCCCATATAAACATTTGGGGGTTACAATTGTCACTCAAAGGGGGTTAAATGTAGCGGTTGATGCGTCAATTTATTATTTATTTATTTTATTAATTTATTTTATTAATTTATTTTATTTATTTTATTTATTTATTTTATTTATTTATTTATTTTATTTATCTATTGTATTTTCCACTGAAACAGAGTCAATTAACATAATGGAATTTAAAGTTGTGGCGCAATCGATACTGTATATTGGGAAAAGTTGAGTATTGTTAAAAAATTGATTGTGCAAGACATGTATGATAAGACTAGATTCTATACTTTTTGCTGAATTAGAGGTTCTAGATCGGCCTATATTGTTACAGTTGTTGTTTACACACGTATCGGCGAATTGAACACGGTTACAACATAATAGTGCAAGGGTATGAAATTAACAGAAAACATAAAACCAAAGGCCAAAAATATTATAGATCCTATAAACTAAAACCATATTACTTGTTACCTGACTCAGTCAAAGTGACTAGAGGTATACGACCTTACAAAAGCCATAAAAATGATTTGAAAATACCCTCAGATGCACAATTCAAAGAATTATTACATAGCTGAAAAAAAATGTATACCACTTATAAGAAACGTAATATGTAAATTTAAAAGTGTATTAAGGGCATATAGTTTGGAGCTTCTGCAACAAATTTGTAGTTTGTCCGTCCTATTCTTCAGTTTATGCTTATTTTTAGAATTATTTTTTATTTATTTGTAGAATGTACCTTTTTTTATGAATAAACTTATTTTTATGATATATTAGGTATTACCCTATAAAATTTCAAACCACTAGGATGACGAGGCGAAACTGCTCCCTGGCATTGATGATTGGCCTTAGTTGCGAAAATTGACCAATCTTAAAGAAACAAGATACGAGACAATAAAACATTAAAAATTTAACGCATCCTAAATATGGATTCCAAGCGCTCTAATTCCCGCTTATTTAAAGGATTTTTTCGAAAGCGCGAAAGTAATGACCTTACTGGGAATTTTAAAAATTAAAATTCGCTAAACACAAACACTCCAATTGAAAACGTCTTTCCTTCTTTAAAATCAATTGACAATAAAAACATTTAGGAAGGTTACATAAGAAGACTTATGCTGTGTTATAGCTTCCACCTAATTTGGTTCCTCAATGACAAAACTGCAACAGGTAACCTGGTAAACCGTTAAGAAAGGCAAGTGTCTGATGACGTGTAAAAAACTTTACTACATCTATCTTTTCTGTTGGCAATGAATGAGAGTGATGGACAGGTATACTCTGACGTCACAAATCTAGGCCTGCCATACCATTTCCATTACCTAAGTTAAATAGCATGAGATAACAGATGGTTGTAAAATATCGGGCGTCGAGCGCTTTGCCCCCACTACTCTCTCCAGCTCGAGAATCGTACGATCACTCTCGACCAATCATAGATCGATATCCGTGGGCTCGCCTGTCTCCCCTTACGTTGCGCAATGACGTAGGAAACAGTTGACAAGGCCTTCACCTTTATTATTATTGTGTGTACCCATTAGGTGGGTTTACAGTGGCACTAAAACAATCATCAAAAGCGTTCAGACCCAGACATCAGTCACTTGTTGATCTGGGCATGTTAACTGCTTGAAATTTATTATTTGTAAACAGTTTACTGATAAGATAAAAGTTGAGTCACTTTCTTATGAGATATTACGTTCATTATCGCAAGCAATTAATTACATACGTTTTGAGAAAAGTAATGCGAAGTAAGAAATATGTTTTTTTCTGGCATTACTGTTTTTAAGTCATAAAAGATAAACAATGAACATTTATTGCTTGTGTACCTACTTCATTTTATTACTAATGTAAAGTGCATAATTATAATAAACGTTACGAAAGCAGCAAATACGCATATCAATTTGGATAAACTGGTCTCACTGCAAGGTGTTAGAGTACAGCTTCTATTTTTGACAAATTTTGATGTTATATTATGTTCAAACATCATAAGAGTGTTTTTAGAACAAATTCTGTGTATGCGTAAATATGCTGCACTGAAACCTAAAGGATAACAATAATGGCAAAACGCGTTATAAATTAGTGTCGAAAAGCTCCAACGTAGCAAACGTAAAATAGGTATTTTCATACCGTTTAGGAAGTGATTAGAGGGCTATACCTAAATACAAATTGACAGAATAATGGTAGGAATTTAAAGGTAAGTTTAAAACATGTGGTGATCACCCGTAATCATAATTTAGAGAAAAAAATATGGACGCAGTAAGTGCGTTATGGTAGTGAATTTTCAGAAATGATCTGGCACCAAATATTTTTTATAATTTTTTGTAACAAAGAGATATAAATTTTGGTGTATAGTTTCCTTTTAATGTCGTAAACTTACCTACCAAATTTACCATAGCTTATCTTTTTTTTTTGAGATAAAAATTTTTTCGTAAGAAAACCCAAAATTTTCCCGGAAAACCTGGTCCGATTTTTCTGGTTAACGAACTTATCCAAGCCATTTACAAAAGGAAGGTACATAACAAATTTTATCAAAATCGGACAATTATTTTTTGAGTGATCGGTGTGACATAATATATAGGTATATATAAATATATATATATATATATATATATATATATATATATATATATATATATATATATATATATATATATATATATATATATATATATAACATAGAAAAATTGAAACTGACCCCGGATATGGGTTCTAGTGGTCCTAGTTCGCGCTCATTTGTAGAAATTCTTTCAAAACTTAAGTCAGGATCTCTCCATTGGTGAATTCTTTCTAAGAAAATGTTTACCTCCTCAATGCGGGCAATGAAAATAAATGAGTGGCCTGCACAACATGTTTTTATAATAATTCCTTATATATTGACTTGTTTTAAATTGGTACAAACAGCAGTGTAATGTAAAGAGTACGTCGTTTCTTACACTTAGTGTTGATATATTTAAAAGCAGCAAAACTTGATCAAAATTACTAAGAGTATATGTTAATTCAAGCATGTTTCGGAAACGAACACTATACCTTCATACTTCAACCAAAATATAAATTTTGGAACATGTGGTGGGAATTTTAAAAAAAGCGAATTTACCTTAATTGTATTCTGCTTCTGTTTGTCAACGAAGAAGCTTAACGTTATTTGTAGTAAAGTTGCAACTAAATATACGCCGTTATTAATTAAAACAAATTTTCGTATCGGCTCAGTGGTAAGCGGCAGTGAAATACGGCATAAGTAAGTAAAAAAAGGCAATACGACTGGTGGTTGCATTAACAGTTCCAACTGACTCCTCGTCACATCAACATCAGGATTTATATGGCGGCCATTGCTGGTATTTACATTAGTAGTCCCAGCAGCGTGCCTAGCACCCATCTCGGATTTTTGGGAAGCGTTAAGCACATCATAAGAAGCAGTCTATTTATTATGTGGTGCTTTAAGATTGCATTTATATTTGACGGTCTCATAAGCGTTTATCTGGCGGACAACAAGCAAATACGTCACACTGCTAGCTTGTACCAAGCCAAGCCTTAATCACCTTTCTTGTGACTGGCGTAAATCTTCATGAATCTTGAATGAAATACGAAGAATACCAAAAGCTTCATCTGTTTAGCAGGTGTATATCAAAGTTTTGAGTACCCTTTATTGTGGGGTATGACTCTATTATTTAGAACTCCCGACTACCATCCAAGGCAGAAAGTTTAACTTAAAAAGTAGAACAAATGGAAGGCATCTTTGACATTTGCTTCTAGACTATAAATTTAGGCACATTACCAAAAGGTGTGCATGTGTTGTACATGGTACAAGAACAAAGGTAAAATAAAGACTAATTAGCTACTTAGTAATGCGACTTATATCTTTGCCTGTAATAATTGCCCCTGATAATATCACTGATTGCTGTCAAAAATATAAGTAATTTAAACTGGTTATCTATAGGCATCTGGGAGACCATGGAAATGTGACTGTACCAATTTCTCACAAAAGAAAAACAAAGAAGATACTATTTACTATTTGATAAATGGCACAGCCGGCTCCTAACCTAATTGTGGAATGTATAAAAATAAGGATTGTATGTCAGTTTTTCTTAAATTTGGCGAACATACAATCATTTCGTTTTTCTTTTAAGGAAACCTGGATTGATTTTCGTCCTGGCTTTAGCAGATGCTGGTTTTCTACAGTTAGACTTCTTTTATGCTAAAATCCTCCGAACAGTTTGAACACTAATCTAATAAAATATTATTTAACATAAGTAACAAGTAAGTAAAAATTAGTATTTATTTTACCTGTAATATTATAGCCGCTGGAAAAACGCACATATATCCTTCTATGATAGAATATGTTACAAAATATGTTATAAATTTCGAAACTCTGTTGAGTAGTTGAAACGATGTTATAGGTTTATGATGAATGATGAAACTTTGCTGCTAAAGCGATCTTCAGATGTAAGAATGTTTTGTAGATATTTAACGAACAGTTGTATCAAATACATTAAATACAAAACGTTTGCAGCACTTAATACATATCTCAGTGAATAAAATAGTAAAAAACATTAGCAATTAACAAATGTAATTATATTTCAACGACATATCAAAATGAGTTATATAACTGTACCGCTAACATTGATTTTTGATATCAGTCACCTCAAATTTTTTTTCCATTAAACCATTATTACTTTAGTTATAACATATTTGATATTCAATTTTCAAACCTCAACACAAAAAACATTATAACATTTTTACAAGAGAATGGTCATAAATCTCGACCAAAAACAAATAAAATGTACAAGAAACATGCGACAGCCGTCTACAGTAATTCTATAAATATAGACCGGAATATTCAGGGAAACCACAAAAATTCTCCGTTAGCTAAATTCAATTATGTACAATCAAATATTAACTAGCGTTACGACGTTTAAGGTCATTTATAGTGCTTCACGGAATATCGTTGAATTTTAGGATTCTTTAATTACATATAATATGCCTGATGAATAATTACTGGTGATTTTTCAAAATAGCTATTAACCACATGTCGCTAACTAGCGATTTTTTATAAGTATTTTTGACCCACCCCATCAACTGATGCGATGATTATAGGATATGTTTTCATACTACAAACCAGACCCTTATGAGATTACAAAGCTATTTTACAGATATGTATAACCGCTGCGGATGTCAGTAACTTCTGCACATATCCTCATAACGCTTTAGGCGGCAGAAACTAATGACGATCTCGAAAACAAGACTACCAATACGGCAGCATCATATGGCAAAATAAACATGAAAAGGTTAAAATTAAAATTAAAATAAAGTTTTTTTAATTCCTTTAAGGTCCGCCTATTTCCGCGACTATGGTCAATCACCGACACCAGGGAGAAGTTTCACCTCACTATGCTGACAATTTCGTCAAAGCTATGATTTCCTGTAAAGATAGTAGGAATATTTAACGTATCAAACACGGCAAGGTACACAGGACCGACCGTTTTCTGTCCCCTTAGAAGTTTAGAACGTGTAGACATTTAACTTGCTCAACGACAACGTCGATTAATGTTAATTTTACGGTACGTACTGAAAAATTGAAACGATCATCTTTCTGGGAATCGAATCAAGTATCCTTGAGTTCAGACACATGCAAAGTTAAAAGCTTTATAGCAGCATCATTTCGTTTCTTTTTAAATTATAATAGGAACTTTCTATTAAACCAGAAACTTTAATTTTGACACCTGGTAGAGTCTATATAAATGCAATTCGTACACCAAATCATATTAAAATAACCTGTAGCATAGGTTCCAGGGGTTTTAATTGCGGCTCATGAGATGATAAAATTGTTTGAAAGTTTGGCAATTGTGATCTAGTCATTAGCGAATTTTCTTTTACAAAAATATCGCTAAAGGCGTCAATTAACATCAAAAAATCTAAATTTCTACAATCTAAATCAGCAGGGGGCATTATTAGCCTAAAAAAGGCCCTTCGTCTTATAAATATAATTAAGTTGTATTTTTTATCAAACTATTATTAGTTTTAAGAAGTAATTCTGTTTTATCTAAAAGCTATGCTATTTGGTTTAAAATTGGCTTGACAGGATACCTTTTCTAAGTTTTTGTCAAATGACATAAATTATTGCGGGCTAATATAGAATAGAAATAGAAACTGTATTTTGCATAAAAACAAATCCTATTTAGATGGACAAACATAGATATGACAAACATATTAGCAATCTTATACTCATTCAAAACATTGCCATTCATTAATTTAAAAAAATTACGACGTAAATAGGCTTCGTGGCACGTACAACAAAATAGAATGTTCTGGAAAAACATTTTGTTGACTGCTGAACAGCATCCTAAATATAGGAGACTGTTGCAGTATCCATAATCATAGCTGATGGAGCTATGTTTAAATGTATAAAAGAGAGCCCACAGATCTGCAAGTTTTGCGGTCACCATGTTGCCGGATTTTGTACATTGTTTGAGACGTCTAGATACTACTAGTTCTTATAAAATTAAAACAAAATCTAATCTAACATCACTAATATTATTAATTGTGGTTTATAAAGCAGCTTTTAAGCAAGCTTGACAATTTGATAAGACAAAAAAATAAAATATATACTTACACATACAAACAATTACTTTCACTTTAAGTATTATTTTTATCAAATGACACAAAAAATATGTACTTTATATATTTACAAAACTTAGGGAATATACCTACATAAAATCATCTTTAAACCTGCAAAGAAAACTTATTTTACTTATCAAAGAGCTTGATTTTCAGGCATATTCTCACCGAAAAGTCAAAATTACATATTCACAAGCAATTCACGTTTTTATTTACGCATGGTCAATTAGCAATAGTAATTCTCTTAGCTCTATCTTACGCTTATATCAGTATGCACAAATGTCAATAAGCTTCCGCAAATTTGCTTGGAGACTCTATGCACCAGCTGTTTTGCCATTAAAGGATGGGTTTTTGCATCGTGGATTTTGTTCAGGTTAATTTTATAACAGATTCTTCTTCCAATTGGTGATTGTGCCCGGTATCTTTTGCTTTTGCTATTATTGGACAATCTGCAACACGAGGACTCCTTCGAAATTCTTATAAATTCTAATTTGTGTTAAAATATTACTGAAAGTATTTGTAAGTTTCATAGAAAAACTGTAAACTTTATTTGAGTTATAAAAAACCGTAAAGAACACTGCCAAAAGACTTGTCCGTAAAATCATTTTGCAAAATATTACGCGTAGAAAATAATTCTATTTTTTGACCTCACTAAGTCAATTGCACAAATAGTTTAAAGCGACCAGTTTTAACCTGCCATGAGACACATAATTTTCATACGGGGTATATCACTGAGGCCATTTTTAACCTAATGACAACCAGTTGCAGTCCATGCTCTTAGTTTTAGATAAATCAGTCAGATTTTGTGCTCATAATTTAGGAATTTTTACTTCTAAAAATTCTTGCTTATTGAAAAGTTGAGGTATTTGATTTGAAAGACTTTTATAAAAATTCGTTACCCTAACGAGGAGCACTTAGTTAATTGCGCCCCTCTGTGTTTTCGCCCATGGTGCGGGCTCCTATTGCAAGGTACTAGCAACGGGACTGTCCACAAATAAATACGAGCGAGAATACGTATGTCCCGCACCTGGTCTATTTATGGTACTCTATAGTTATCATATTTTGGTATGTCAACACCAGCTATGCTAGAACGCTGATTAAGTACCTACAAAGAAGGCTGAATTTATCCCAAATTTAAAAAGATTTGGTGGAAACATTAGGGGGAAATGTGGGATATTAAGATGTGCTAGGACTACTTACGAAAATGAATGTGCCAGTGGCACTCCCATAACAGACACTACCTAAGAAAATGTTGAACAACTCATGATCGATGCGTTAGGATCATGCATAAATCAGAAAAACACCCTTGTTTTACCGTGCAGTCATTCAGACTCTATCAAAATACCCGCTTGTCTTACCATGCAGTAAACGATATTCTATCAAAACAACTTGACATAAAAAAAGTATGGTTAATCCATCAATGTTATAAACCTAATACCAAGAGAGGGACCGTGGTTTAATTTTGTCTGTGGTTATTAGACAGGTATACACCAACGGGAGTAACCTTATTGGCGATTTTGTAACTGTTGATTAATCTTGATATCACTATAATCCTGAGACCAAATGCCATAGTATTAAATGAAGACACAATGGCTTCCTGTCCCCTAGAAAATTTAAGATACGGTCTTCTCCTGGAAAGCTGCTTACTGTTTTCTGTGATACTCAAGCTCCTATTTTGGTTGATTCTTTGAAAAAAATGCTCCACGATGAACGGTAAGTACGTACTATGACAATTTAATATTTAAATTATGTAAAACCATAAAAGAAAAACGCCTCGGAAAGTTGAGACAACAGCTATTTTTTTATCAACGTGCACCAATTCACAAGTCAGTAATCGCAATGGATGGTATCAATAGTGCTGGTTTTCAATTATTAGCGTATCTACCCATTCGGCAGAGCTAGCATCAAACAAATAGACAATGTTTCTAAAACTTCTAGGACACTTGAGGGGAAGATATTCTCGACAGCTAATGGCGTGGAAGTAGTTGTAAATGTGAGCTTTGAAGATGTCGAGGAAACATTTTATTTAGAAGCTGTAAAATGTTAGAGCAATGTTGAGAAAAGTGTATTAGAGTTAAGGACAATTAACTTGAAAACGATAATAGTTCATTGTTCCTAGCCCTACATTATACACGTCAGGGCGGAGTATAAGGATCCCTATTACATTATATCAGACCTTTGACAACATGTTCTTATTGAGATTGATTGTATCTTAATGTACACAACTATTTTGTTAACACATTTCTTAAAAGCAACACAAAAAATAAAGGTGTTATAATGTTGCACATAAGGAAACAAAGCTGATAAAAGCATGGAGCATACCATTATGAAATTCGTTCTTTATGAGGAAACCATAGAAGCAATTCTTTATAGAAGTGGAGATTATATTTCACCTAGCAACACTGCGCACAGCGCATTCCGTCATTATAGACCACTATATTTCACTATGAACTAAAAATAGATCTACTAATTAATTGATGGAGTAACGACCTTGCTCAGTACGGCGATGTATATATTTATATGTAAAGATACAATTCTGCACTATTTTTGATATATAACAATAAATAAATATAATAATAGATACATAAACCATGTTTTCTATATTAAATATCCTACAAAAAGTTATGAAGGTAGGTCCTGCCTAACGAAGTTACGTCCAGTAGGTATATTGTTTAGTTTAGTGAAAGTTTAAGGAAAATCCCATTACGGCAAACACTGGCAAAAAAATAATCTGTTGGCATAACCCACAGTTTGTATGTTTGTTGTTTGTTATGGAGTGGACAATCAATACCACCTATAGGTGGTACAATTCCTAACAGACTCACTCTGTCTAAACTTACTAATTTATTTACAATGTTTTGCTTCGTGGTCACTAGACGGTCCAGTTACTTTTCCTGGGTCTTACTTCAATTTAAAAGAATTTAATTTAATTTAATTTAATCAATCAGTGGCTTCGGCCACTAACGTCTTGCAGCAAATTAAAAAATCTTTGTTTCAATCTAACTACAATTCTTTTATAGCTAAGTTTTAATTCATGCCAACTAACCATCAAGAATGTATTTATACTTTATCTTTATAGTATAATTAATTTGATTTTCAGTATTTTATATAGCAATTGCAAAGGCCAATAAATTTGTTTAATTTTTTTTTCAAACATTTGAAGAACAACACTTAACAGTCTATTGTAGCTGATATGTCTCAAGTACACTTTGAAACGTACACTTTCAAATATACACCTATGTACATACGTACACACATACGTAGGCTCAAACGCACACAGGTCGGCACAGAGCACGCACACATGCAAACATCCCCCATTTTTCATTCTATTATTTTTGGGTTCAGAATGTTCTGAACGGATTTTCTGGAGGCGTTTTTTGGTACGACTTGAAAAATAATTGTCCTATTACAATCGTCGTCATCACACTGTATAGACGATGTAGCCTTGCCGCAGCAACAAGGACTGTGTCTCAAGCATGTCTTTTCATTTCATTATAGCTTCCGCATTTCCGTAATTGGGGTGAGGTCCTTTTCATTTTCTTAAAAAAATTATAGTAACTTCTGACAATTATATTCGTACCTTAGCTATTTTCTTCAAAGCTTGAGTTATCGGAACAAAAATTCAAATATTTAAGGGTCTGTTTTATAAAAATTGTTTGCAAATACTTTGGTGTTTAGGTGGCGTAGAAACTTCGCAAACCTGGTTGTACACACATATATGTATATACCTATAACACTCTGGAATGACATTTCTGGAATGGACCAGAGGTGACAGGTGTAGAATAGTTTAGAATAGCGTGGAACGTCTAGAATCTCTATAGACAAGTATAAATAGACGAGCGGTGCACAGAATAAGTTAGTTCAGTATTGAATAAGGTGGTGTAGAAAAGTGATCATAGAGTATTAAGCGAGTCAACAGTAAGTGTTGGTGAATATGAAGCGATCATAGAAGGCGATAGTGGAATATAGTTCTATGGACATTTAACAATAGAGAAGAGAAATATTTTAGTTGACACTGGTGTTGGAAAATAGTTGTTAATAATAAATTAGTAGTTTGGAAAGCTGTGTTTTGTTAAGCAACAAATCCAAAACCCCGTAGAACGTAACTATATATATATATATATATATATATATATATATATATATATATATATATATATATATATATATATATATATATAAATTATATTTATATAAACATACAAAGTTTAAAACTAGGGCCCTAATTCGCAATCATTTATACAAAATTTTCGAACATTCGAAAGTCGTTACCTCTGTAACCGAGATTTTCTTTAGGAAAATTCGCTAAAACTGACAAGGTCTCACTAAATTAGATGCGGAATTTTGTTTGGTGATTAATCGCAGTTTACACAACATTAGTTTTAAAAGGCAAACTATCGCTTCATAAAATAAAGTTACTTTTCCATGTTAACAGTAAATGCTAAGTGTCATGTTTTTTAGGCGAAATTTTGCTGTAAATAAATAATAAAATGTAAGGCTAATGATATCTTGCATCATCAATAAAATGTTCCTATTGGTAGGTATGCTTATTATGAACATGTTTTCCAGTTTAAATATCCCCACAATGAAACTTCCAAGTAGGTGATTTTAAATCCAGGCTGGAATACTACTCCTTTCCAATTAACATAACAAGCAATGTTAGAGGCTCTTACATATAAAATTACCCATAGGACGCTTTTTATATCGTAACATAAACATACAATAGAAATGATAATCGTTTCAAGTTTGAATAAGAGATTGCTGACGTATCACAAACAGTTCCATTATTACATTAATTTATGGGCTAATAGATCCTTGAACGCCGTAGTTTAAAAGCAAATCGATTGTCGTTACTCCAGCTTGTTGAAACCGTTCCCTGCTACAGACGTAGATTCATTAATTGTTGATGCCCTTACTCGGTGAAACCGTTCCATACTAAATGCAGATGTAGACTTCTTCTCTGGCTTCACAGGTGCTTTTTTTCTTCTCTGCGGCCGGTTTTGCCATTTACTGTATCGCCAGGCAGGAGAAGATTGAATATATTCATACGCACTCATGACAACTATAAATAAAAATCCGTTGCTACGTTAGGGTATTTGGATACAATTTTGTTATAAAATATAAATTACGACATATGTGTAAGGAATGTATTTTCTCACCCTGCTCATAAGGCTATTTTATTATGAAAATTCTCTATAGGTTTTATATAGACTCGTATTATGTGAACAGGTTTCACGTTAACTTTTACATATATAGCACCATTAAATTAAAAGTGTAGGCATCTGGCCCATCGTCGCTTGTTTAAAATCTTAGCTGGACATAAGGGGAGGTTTAAGTGCGAGATATCTCATCTCGAGTCAACGTTAGGGGAGATTGCTTATCGGGTATATGGTTCATCTAAAGAAGCCATTAGCCATTGTATCGTTTAACGTGTTGGTTGCAGTAGAAAATTTTGTGTGGTGTTTATTGTTTTCTGTAAATTTACAGTGCACGTTATATATACATTTATTCAGGTGAGTGAATGCTCATTGGACATGTCTCGTTGTTTGCTTATTTTACCTGTTCTTATTTGTTTGAGTTATATATTGAGGAGCAATTTCAATAGGTATATGATTCAGGCTGGTTTTAGCAAATCATTTTAATAACTAGTTTATATGAAATAAATTGTAGCTAGAGTTTAAAGTCAGTTTATTATTTATACGAGTATAGGTTTTGGATTGAGAAGTAATTATCATATTCAAATAAAGGAGCCTTAGGAAATAATCTGAGAAATAGCTGTTATATTACGTTTATTATTTATACGAGGGCAAGTTATAAATTCAGAAGTAATTATCATATTCAAATAAAGGAGCCTTAGGAAATAATTTGAGAAATAGCTGTTAGATTACGTTTATTATTTATACGAGGGTAGTTATAAATTGAGAAGTAATTATCATATTCAAATAAAGGAGCTTTAGGAAATAATTTGAGAAATAGCTAAGTTAGAATACGTTTATGATTTATACGAGGGCAAGTTATAAATTCAGAAGTAATTATCATATTCAAATAAAGGGGCTTTATGAAATAATTTAGGTATTAGCCACGTTTACATAAGGGTTGTTACTTATACGAGGTTAAGTCAATATTCATAAATTAAGTAAGAGTTGAATTATGTCAGTTTGTTTAGAGTAAATAAAGTAGAGTCTGTTTGAAAGTAAATTGATGCTAGTTTGGAAGGTGTGTGGGACACCTTCGCTGTTTGCTCACCCAGTAGGGCGTCATACTGGTAGAGGCGTAGGGTTTAGGCCCAGGTTACGTAACCGCAACACGGTTGTTTTGTTTGCATCGATGGATTTCGGTAGGGGTACAGCTGAGCTCGCTCTAGGTATCCATTGCACCTACTCCCGTCGATAGCTGGATATTGGAGAGGACACATCGTTGAGGGTGCTCCGATGCGTCCATTGCACTTCTCAGTATTCACGGTGGTACCGTTGTTGCATTTTGGTCGATCTGGTAGCTTGACCGAGACACTGTGGTCAGTTCACCCGTTGGTCTCATTGCACGTGTCAGTCCCAGTGTAGGAGTTGGGCTACTTGGAGAAGGGTACACCCTGGAGTGTGCATCGTGTGCCCATTGCACTTCTCGGTATCCAACTCTGACAGTTGCGAGCACTCTAGGTGAGGCATTGAACTGTGCCTCATTGCACACCTGGAAGCCGGCACTGACCTGGTGTCGGGTACAGTACCCAAACAAACACACAAGCTAAACTATTGGTTAAGTTATTATTATTATTATTTATGTAATTATTATTATTTGAGTAATTATATTTGAGTAACTATCGTGTGAGTAACTACTTGAGTAATTATTGCCTGAGTAATTATTGTTTGAGAACCTAATGGTTGAGCATTTAGAGACATTGTTGAGAAGCAGTTCTGAGGCACTGATGTGCGCTGTTGAGAGAGTATTATGTGGCTCAGTGGAGCCTTGAGTAGGAACTGCTGTTAATGTTGGAGTTGCTCAGTGGAGCCTTGAGTAGGAACTGCTGTTAATGTTGGAGTTGCTCACTGGAGCGTTTTGTCGAAACTGCTCTTAATGTTAGGTTGCTCAGTGGAGTTTTGAGTATAATAGTTATTGATTATGAGTCGCTCGGTGGAGCGTGTAATTGGTAAATGATTGATAAATTAATAATTGAATGCTCCTCGTATATATGTTAGGTAGTGCTTTAGATAGGCAACGGTGTGTTCAGGTATATTTTTAATTACAGGTTAGTGATGTTGTTACTGGACACATTTGGCACCCGCTCGCCCGACTCATTACGCCCGTACATTAAGGCTTCGCCATCATTCTGACAAGTAATAAACCTTTTGCCTTTTGCATGATTACTCTTAAGTAGATAACACAACTGCTAAGTAATATATCGACTGGTGATTGATTGTTGAGCTATGTAATTATATTATGTGACCGTTAGTCGATTGTTATTATTATAATAGGTTACTTATATTGTTTACTAAGAGGGTTGTAACCTTGTGTCATCGAAGGGTTGCGTTCGATATTATTCAATATATATATATATATATATATATATATATATATATATATATATATATATATATATATATATATATATATTGTGCCAAAAAAAAACGTGACCCTTACATATGTCGTCTTTAAAATGTCCATGTGATGTATGTCAGCATTTAAGTATTTACGATAAAAATAAAATCAACTTATAACAACCATAACCAAACCACAATCATAATAATAAAATAACTAATTAAAAATAACAGTAATAAAGCAGATTCTACATAGCAAAAATCTACATCTACATACATCAACTTATTACATGATTTTTTGACATGCTAAAGTCATTAGCCCTACTCCTGATAACTGTTCACTAGTCATTATATTATCAGTTACATCCATTGTATATCATACTTTCTTAAGCTTCTTCAAATGAAAGTGGTCTTCTATTTAAGTGGCATAGGATCTTGCCCTAAGAGGCTATTAAATTCAGTAGTGTCTGTAAATGTTGCCTGAGGCGTTTGTGAAATTGATAATCCACCAATATATGTTTCGTTCTTAGTGGTGAATTACATGTTTTACAAGTAAGTTGATCATCCCCGGTTAATAAATATGAGCGTGTGTGCCCTATTATTCTAAGCCGCCCACCACTTGTTCTCTTCTATTCAGTTAACATGATAACGGATGCGAACTACAAACCTTTTCTTTCACCTCGTATAACTTTGCTTTGATTATCACATGGTGCTTGCCATAGCTTCTGTACATTATTTTTCCGAAGATAGCGCTGATCCTCCCATTTAACTGGATACCCATTCCTGAAGCTACTTCATGCAATATTTTTGGCTTCAGCGTCTGCGATCTCATTCCCTAAAATACCCACCTGACCAAGAATACATATGAAATGAACTAGGAGGTCCGTAATCCAGGCATTGTTGAAGCTTGCTAGGGAACTAAATGAATCCGATACGATTAACACCTCTCCAACTTCAACCTCTGCATATTTTAATGCTTGTCATATCGCGTATAGTTTTTTTTTAAATTGGTCTATTTCTGCGACTATGGCTAATCACCGATGCCAGGGAGCAATTTTACCTCATTATCCTGGAAATTTTGCCGAACTCCTGCCTTTCTGTAAGGAAGATAGGGATTTTTAAAGTGCCCAACATCGCATGGGGTGCCATAGTGAAAGGGGAAAGCTGGGGATCGAACCGAGTATTGTTCAGAGGCACCCGTCCTTACCACTGAACCACCGAGGCTCTATGCGTATAGTTCGCCAGTATAAATGATTGAACAAGCGAAGTTGTTAGTACCCACACCTTCTTCAAGTTTTGCACCACATGTGTACATTTTTTTTTTACAGAACTCAAGTGAATCTTTTGTTCATGTAATTTCCACGGTGGTATCTCAGACAGATGCAGTTCATATGTAGGTGAGGTATTCAGTTGCTTAGTTTCTATAAACTCACATGTGGCAATTCTTGATAGTGGTCTTGTTATTGTATTGCGACTTTCAAAAGGTAATAATCCTGTATTTTGTTCTATAGCTTAGCATAAATTCCAACCTACGATGTTAGTGGTGGTACACCTGCTTCACAAAATATAGAAATTAGTGGACTAGTTCTGTACGACCCCAGCGCTATCCTGAGAGCCATAGCATGTACGCTGTCTCAATCTTTTAGCCTAGATTGTCTAGCTGAAGCATATGCATATATCTTTAGTTCGTTCTCATTTAAATAAACTTTTCTGAGGTTTCAATGGTGTGATTTCATCGTAACCGACTTTTTTTCTACGAAAATTTGCTAAAATAACAGTTATTAAAAAGTGGGATCCATCAAATCAGTTTGATTATTAAAGTAGTGCTCGTAGATGTGAATTTTTAACTCTAAAGCTTCCAAAAAGTAAAGTTTGCCTTCGGCATTACAAAAATATAGTGTCTCTATGTGGCTGTTTCCTGTGTGTCTATATTGAGTATCGATAATATGTTTTGTAACTGTAGATTTATCAAAGTGGTTATTTCTAAATATCTTAATGCAGAAATATGTTCTTTGTATCGGGTGTTTGAGCGATGTGGACTGCATTATGTGTGCTCATTTGTAAATTCCAGCTTTTGTCAAGAAACACGATTTTACTTTCGCGTTAAATAATAAAACACGCGTTGTCTTGTAAGATTTAAGTGCCCTTGGCTTAAAAACTTTTAAGTATTTTCCGAAATGTTGAAGCCTGCAGACGAAGACCTACATTATCCAAAAGCCCAAAAGTTATTTTTAATTTTTGTAGCGAAACATTTTAGTTATGTCTATTATCTATTTGTAAATCTAGAATAATAAAAAATTTCTGGACGCAGCAAGTGCGTTATGGTAGCGAATTTTCATTATATATATATATATATATATATATATATATATATATATATATATATATATATATATATATATATATATATATATATATATATATATATATATATATATATATATATATATATATATATATATTCAAACGGACCTTGGTTTCGGGTTCAAGGGGCCCAAATTCGTGCTCATTTGAATTTTTTTTGCAAAGGCTCATCATCGATCTCTCTCTTAGCGATTTTTTTAAAAATAAAAATTCGCTGAAATGTAAGTATTTATTAGAAATGTGGACACAGCAAGTGCGTTATGGTAGCAAATTTTCATAAAAACGTTTTTATTGTCAAATATGTCTTTTTTTGGACGAAAAACATCAAACAGTGTGTTGCATTTTAAGTGGCGATCATTCGTTATTGCATAACGGGTCAGCTGATTTTTATTTATTTTTTGATAAAGTACTCCAAAAGCTCCACATCTTGGTATGTATCATTTTAAGATTCGCCTTTTCGATAGCCTAATACGATAACAAATAAGATCCCAAAATTGACTAAAATATATTAGACATTTTTCGACGAACAAAACAAATACCTCTATCGATTTAGGCACATATGTAACCCACAAACCCCAAGCTTCAGTATCGTAACTTATACCGAGTGTTTACAACTTGAGTGCAAAAAATGAAAAAATCGATTTTTGAGAGACCCTGTGTAAAAGCTACTGAGTGTCTGGCGAATATTATATTGCCGATTGATTAAGTGTCACCTAGTATTAATTCACACAATATTATTCGCATATCTAAAACAGAGTGTTTTTAGTAGATACGGAAATTTCGAAAAACTCAGGCTGGCGGTTTTGATACTACATGCGCCACGGTGTTCATGCATCATGCTTAATTTAAATCAATTCAATTTCAATAACTAGATAAAATTCATTTAATTCCTACTTTCTTATAGGCTAATACAGAAAAACAAGGAAAGTAAAACAAAAGAAGTATTGAGTAAAAATGAACACTTTTAAATTCTACCGATTTCAATTAGACCAGCCTGTGCCGCAATACATTTTTCCAGTCTCTTCCAACAGTTGCCAGTAACTTTTCGTAGTATTTCCGGCGTAATAGATCTACACGGGTCACGAATTTTTTCTTTTAAATAGTGCACATTGGTTGGACGATCTCGATAAACATTTTCTTTGAGGGTACCCCAAAAGGAAGTAATGAAGTGCTGTTAGGTCGGGTGAGCGTGGAGGCCATCTAATTAGGGGATTGTTTCGTCCTATCTATTTCACCGAAAATTTCGTTGCAACTACTCCCTTACGATTCTTTCATTATGCATAGGAGCACCATCTAGCTGAAAAATCATGTCCTATCTTAGTCTTGTAGGTATATCTTCTAAAAGGTTCCATAATTCGTGTTTTAAAAAGTTAAGAAACATTTCTGCGTTGAGATTTTCCTAAAAAAATAAAAAAAGTGTTGTGGTGATTTAGGTTCTCCAAGTGTGCTTATCAGTGCTCATCACAGATTTCAATCTTCACTTAGAAGGGTCCTATTATTTTATTGTGGAATATGCCACACCAGACATTAATTTTGGAAGAGTACTGCCTCTTAGAATTTATTATTCAATTTGGATTTTGATCGGATCAATACCTTGAATTTTGGTAAAACACCACTCCGTTAGTAGCTTCATCGCTAAACAATATTTTAGACAAGAATGTTCTATCGGTTAAATAGTTTCCTTGGCACCATAATGGATATTCCATTCTAACATCTTCATCGCCATTTTCCAAGGAATGCAAAAATTTGGGCTAATAGACATTTTGTTTGTTTCGCTTAAGGCACCTTCAAACTTTAGTTAGTTTAATGTTGTTTTCGTGCTAGTTGTCTCACACTGACCTTCGCATTTCCTTGAAGCTCGTTCATAATAGCATTGTCTGCAGAAATATTTAGATTTCTGGTGCCCTTTGTTGGAGCAATACTCTCAGTTCTATCGAAATAGTTTTGCAACTGTCTGTATATCTACGGGTTTAATATCAGATTTACGCCTGTTAAATTCTGCCACAGCCTCTCGATATGCATTATGGTTATCGCCCACAAGTCGAATTAATTCAATTTTTTGACTTACTGTTAAAATTCTGACCATATTTGTATCGATTTCACCACGTATTGCATGTCCCATTGCCAAATTTTATAAACTGGCAAATAAAATCAACTGTCAAATTGTAGACGTTTGGTTTATGATAATGGAAATATTGATGAAGATAGTAGACGTTACCTTGGAAAATTGCCATGGAGATGTTGGGACATTCATAATGGTGTCCAAATTGGGTGATACATTGCAAAAGGGTACGTTTCCCTATTTATTATGAACACTCTGTATACGATATGCGGATGATATTGTGTGACTTGATACACTAGGTGACTCTTAATACATTCAGTCTAATCTTTGCAGGATACTCAGTAACGTTTACACAGGGCACTTTCAAATAGTTAATTATTAATTTTTTTTGCATTCAAATTGTGAACACTTGGTATAAGTTACGATATTGAATTGATATTTGCGGGATACAGATGTACCTAAATCGATAGAGATTTTTTTTTCGTAAAAAAATTGCCTTATATGCTGTAGTAATTTTTGCGGCCTTATTTGTTATCGTAATAGGCTAAGGAAACAGCGAATCTCAAAATAATGCATACCAGGATGTACTTTTGGAGTACTTCATTAAAAATAATGAAAATCGGCCGACTCATTACAAAATAATTAATTGGCACACTATATATATATATATATATATATATATATATATATATATATATATATATATATATATATATATATATATAAACATTAATCTCCTAGTGAGAATTTTTTCTACGAAAATTCGCTAAAATAACAACGAATAGCGTACCTACATAAATTCCAACGAGTTTTGTTTTATCATATCTAACAATGAATATGTAATTGCGCTTATAATGGTGTGCGGTAAGCAGATTTAAAAGAATTTACTACTGTCACCGTTATATAATGTGGAAAATATGTGATATTGCATAACAATATTTACAAATAGAAACTTCTTTGGTTTTATGTGAAATCGTTTTTATTGAACAATGCTTTTGCCATTTATGTGGTGTCATTAGATTTATAAATTTTTTTAATACTTATACATCAATAATTTTCAGAAAGTTGCGATACCTATATCAAAATACTTCATAATCAAAACATAAACAAATTAGATAGATTAGATGTACCTATGACAGAGTATCATTCTATATAGTTGAATGAAACCAGTGTTTAGCAAGTTTTCAATTTGTAAATAAAGAGGTAACGACTTTCATTTACAAAAAAATGTCTTCAAATGGGTGCGATTTAGACCACTGGAGCCTATTAAAACTCTCTCTCTCTCTCTCTCTCTATATATATATATATATATATATATATATATATATATATATATATATATATATATATATATAGTGTGACCCATTTGTTTGCAAGTCACCTGTAAAATCTTTATTTATGGTGCGATTTTAACCGGATTTTATTTAAAATTTATTGATGAACTGTATTTATAGAGCAATAAGCGCCATGTTTCTATAAAATCCAAGGCCTACTTCGTCAGTTTTCAGGAGTAAAATTTTAAGAATCCTTATTAGGGATTTTTTTATAAGAACTCTGTTCACGCCACTGGATCCACCATCCTATAAAACGGTCTTGTACTAAATTTCATAGAATTTCGGGTGGATTACAACCCAGTACCCTTCGGTTCAGAGGCACACGTTCTTACCACTGAACCACCGAGGCTCAACTTAAAATATAATTAATTAATTTTGATTAAACTTAGCACGAGTGTTTTGTTGTATCCTGTTGGACGACTTCATTATCCAGCCCATTCTGATCAATTTTTTGCAAAATATTCAACTTAAAAAATTCTTGCCTTTCCGAAAATCATAAAGTTATTTGGGTGAAATTTGTAAAACATGTTGCCTCTAATAAAGACTTTATTTGGTAACAAAATTTAATTTTTTTTTAATGGCAAATTAGTGTTCATAGAACCTTCAAGGTTTTTAAAAAATTCGCTACCATAATGCACTTGTTGCGGCTGGACTTTACTAATACATTCTAGAACAATCACAATACAAAAAAAATGCTGTCTTGGAATACGTATGTTACGAATGAAATTAATAAAAGATTATTCGTGAAATTATAATTACAAAGAACTGTCTGATTTGCGTCAAACCGACACATTCCGGTTTCAATTCAATTGTTACTGTGTTGGCGAATTAACGTGTTTTCCATTTTCCACAGAATGCCGTGACTTATGTCAAATGTCAACAGCCCAACCGACAGGCCTGATTACCCTTCACGAGAAAACTAGATCACTAAAGTGGCGATAATTGTGGAATAGACAATTTTATTGGTTGAACTTTATGCAATTACGACATTGTTTGCGTTAAATTTATATTCACAATTCTAAATCCCACTGACTGGCAACTTGTTAAATTTAACACACATCTTAAATCGCAATCTAAAAACTTATATCTTTTTGTAATGGGATATTAGCGAACAAAAAGCAGAATCACCCCAAAAATAATACCAGAGAGTTATATGCTAGATACGTATTTCGACAACGAATATGTATTCGTCAGTGGTTGTCGCTAACTATACCTGAACTACGCATGGTGCAATAACGGATGGCGCAATCTAATGATTATATTGTTGAGCCAGTGGCCACGCTTAACCGGCTGTTTTGTCGATGTTGAAAGCAACCACGGATTATTTTGCGCTATATTGAAAATCTTGAATTATCCGGTCCCATATGTAAATTAACTCGTTCTTGCGGTTTCACCTTGGGGATTTATAAACTTTCCAAAGCATTTAAGCTTGCGATGTTGTCGGGTTATTTTCAGTAGCTTAAGATTACTATTTCATATCATATCTCCAAAGTCAAACATATGTTGGGCAACGCTAGATTCTCTGCTCTATTGAATCTGAAATGAGCCATGGGTTTTTGATTCTTGTTGTTGATCTCCGCGTTTGCCCAATGTATATTTTCTCGCAATTGTTACAAGATATGTGAAAACACACGATTTTTGTCGGAAGCCAATCGTATGCTTTGGTCCAACCAAGAGGCTCTTCAAATTATCACCTTTGTAAAAGACTCTAAAGTCATAACCTATGACTATTTTTCCTCGCCTATTTGTAAGGAAATGTTAGAAAGGAAGTACTGCGAACTTTTTGGGTGACTTATCTATGTCGTAATGTCACATTTTCCACCTATATTCAGTAACTAATCTATACACACAATATCTGGAGAGAAACCATTACAAATCGCAAAATTTATAATTACGAGAATATCGCTTACTGCTCAAAGGGAAATACATGCCTTTAACGTCTCGGCAGAATCCTAAATATCCTCTAAAGTTAAACAACATCTGAGGCGTGACCAACCTAATAGCGATTGTTATTGCCTTCCTAAGTGAATGTGTTGTGTAGTTAAGTTTTATACACAATATTTTTCACATATCCCCATAAGAAGTCTAATAGCGTAAGATCGGGTGATCGTGCTGGTCACTCTAACGATCCTCCTCTCCCTATCCACCAATTTATAAATTTTAAGTCGTCATATATTGATTTGGTAATGTATTGGTGCCCCATCCCACTGAACACATATTACCTTTGCTGAAACTTGTGGGTTTGCTCGATCAGGATATAAGTTTGCCAAAATTGGCAACGACATTATTTTGGAGCAGTGCTAAATAATTATCCATTTTATTATCCATTAAAATTGACATTTATGAAAGAATGTACCTATGACATATTTTCCAACTATTCCTGCCGTAACATTAACCTTTTCAGAGTATTGGATATGTTCTTCTCCCATCAAGTGTGGATTTTTTTTAGACCAGTAGTGACAATTTTGACGATTAGCATGGCTGTGAAGTGTAAAACTGCACTCATCAGAAAACCAAACATGTTCTAGTTGAATAACATTGTTATCTAACATTTCCATCATTTGGTCGCAAAAAAAGTTCTTCTATCAATTTTTTTAATATTCCAATAATTGATGAATGGCTAACATTTAATGTGGTGGCTACTTGTCGACTCGATGTATGTGGGTTTTCCTCAAACTCAAGCATTACATCCAACTTGGTTCCGTTACTCAGCGCATTAGAAGGTTCTTTTGTATCTACCTTACATGTCCAAGCTTGCGAAATTGCGTTTCAATTTTACTAATCGTCCCTTGGGATATAGGCGGCAAGTCGAAAATTTTTTCTTGAAATAGGCGAGCAATATCAAACTTCGACCGTGTTTTATCCCCGTAACCAATCATTTATAGAATTGTTATTTTATGTATTTCTGTTAAATAAACCATGTTTATGAACTGCAAACATATTTAATTTCTTGTGATACTCAGATGACCGCAAACCTATAATAACCCCACAGTAGACAAACTCCACACCAGGAAGTCACAAACTTGTGCGGGGAGGTAGCTTACACACAGCTATAGACAAAGGACACGACCCATAGCTCATCTTTCTACATTCGAGTGAAAAAACCGACTGCCTGAATACGGGACTCGAACCCGCGACCTCATGGTCTGAACTAGACCCTTTCTAGAGTCGAGTGAAAAAAACCGATTGACTAAATACGGGACTGAAACCCGCGACCTCAGAGTCCCAACTAGAATTTTTGCATTCGAGTGAAAAAAACCGCCTGCCTGAATACAGCACTCGAACCCGCGACCTCATAGTGCGAACTAGACGAGTTACTCGCCCGACCAACTCGGCTACATAGCCTGTATATAGTATATAACAAATACAAATAAACATATCCTGTTTCCCTTTAAGCTGGTAGAAACTGATTGCTGCACTCCTAAAAGTGTGTTTACTTTCAACCTTAATAAGAATATAGTTACCTTCACGGATGTAATGTTTGAGCTACAATAATGCATATCATGTCGTAGTGGTTCCACATTAACCAAGTTTTGCTGCGATTTGCAACTCAAGGTTGCCACTAGTAATTTAATTTAGATTATACGCTCCCTTTTGGAATAAATGTATAATTTATTTAGATACGTGTTACCAAGCGGATACAACCTAGGTAATAACAGGCTTTTTAGTTAGACAACACAGTTTTTGTAGAACAACCGGAAACTTTTTTTAACAAATATGTATACAACAGCTTAAGTTGTTCACATATAATGAATAATATCAATAATAAGTATTTTCATGTTAATTGATTTCTTCCTAATTGCCGTTTGTAATTTTTAGTGAATTTCATAAAAAAATTCACTAATCAGGAGATCCCGACTTTTGAATTTCAAAAAATTGCTTTAAACGCGAACTAGGCCCCCTAGAAAACATATCCGGTCTCAGTTTCAATTTTTATATGTATATATATATATATATATATATATATATATATATATATATATATATATATATATATATATATATATATATATATATATATATATATATATATTTATTTATTTATTTATGTATGTATCTATCACACAGATAACTCAAAAAACAATGGGTCAATTTTGATCAAATTTGGTGCGTACCTTCCTTTTGCAAGTGACTTGGATCAGTTCGTTAGTCGAAAATCGGCCCGATATTTCCCCGAAAATTGTTTGGTTTCTTTCGGAAAATTTGTATATCTCCAGAAATAACAAAGTTATGACAACCAAATTTGGTACGCTGGTTTACGTCATCAAAAGTAAACATTGATTCAAAATTCAGATCTGTAAAGTTAAAAGGCAAAAGTTATATGCATTTAAAGAAAAAAAATTGTGATCTGTGAGTTACGTAGACAAAATGTCGCAAGACGAATGTTTTACAAACCCATAAGTTTCGGCATCAACCGTCAATGTCCTTTTTTCTTCTTTAAATTCGGTCTATTTCCGCGACTATGGCCCATCACCGACGCCAGTGAGCAGTTTCACCTCATTAACATGCCCAGCATCGCATGGACATGGGGCCGACGGCTTTACGCCCTCTCTGAAGGGCGGAACGTGCAGACATTCAACTTGCTCAAATATAATGCCAGAACCTCGGTTGATGTGAATGTTACAGTATGTACTGAAAAAGTGAAAGGAGAACCCTGGAATCGAACCCAGTACCCCTCGGTTTAGAGGCACACGTTCTTATCACTGAACCACCGAGGCTTTGTCATTGTCCTTCATTTTACTAAAATATTTCCATAAAATTCATTTCAAATACCCCCCTCTCTCTCTCTCTCTCTCTCTCTCTCTCTCTCTCTCTCTCTCTCTCTCTCTGATGCTTTGGCAGTAGTTTTAGTTATAGAGTTTATCGTTTACCGTTCTATAATTTTTTTTGAATTTTCGTAGAAAAAAATCGCTAATCAAGAGACTGCGATTTTTAAATTTTGAAAAGATTTCTTCAAATGAGCGCAAACTAGGCCCACTAGAACCAATAACCGGGGTTAGTTTCAGTTTTTATTTTCAGTCACCCATATATATATACAGGCTGGCGCATTTCTATGGTAAAGCTCAATATATCAGTTATTATACAAGCTACGAGAAAAAATTGTTTACGTTAATTATACGGTGTCTTGAGCTGCATTCTATAAAATTATTTTGACAATCACAGGTTAGCCTATAAATCGTTGGTCAGAAACTTTTTTTCGAACACCCATTATGTTATTGCATTTTTGAATTTTTTATTGAATTATAATGCATGTTTGTACGAAACAAATGTTTGACAGCGCTCATTGTTTTCATGCTATTTCAATTTTTTGCAACTTTTCACAACTTTGGCACATATCAAAAGCTATGATACTGCGTTTTCACCAGATATAGTAGTCCCATGAAAGCGACGGATTCAAAGAGGTTTTAGTTTATATTATTCTTAGAAAAAAATCGAGATTCCGTATACAGGCGCTCTCAAATAGTGACTGATTTGGGAAAATTCAAACTGCCGTAACACAGTTTTCACAAATGAAACAGCCTGTATTTTGTGTTTCAGATACGAAGGGCACACCTTCTGCTTCAAGTTTTGTATAATACTCCCTATACCTACATACTCTAGTTTTTCAAATATTTACTTTGAGAATTGCAAGATTATATGATCATTTAGGGCAAAAGGTAAGAAATAATTAATTTGATAGGATTATATAGGTTTGTTTGCAGTTTCATAATATGTAAGTGGTTGGTAAATTGTTTTCACAAATGTGGTAGACTTAGATTAGATTAGATTTTATTGTGTGTGGGCTATTTCAGTCCCTCCACCGCGACCTTAGGTCTATTGTAGATAATATTCTTATCTCTGACAGCTTGTAGCATGAAAATATGAGTATTTTTTCACTTATATTTTAAAAAATGTGCGAATGGTCTGACGACCGCAGCCATGAAAGAAGACAACACACACACACACACACACACACACACACACACACATACACACTTATATTTTTCTTTACTGCTACTGGTTCAAATTTTTGCGAAAAGTTAAAAAAAATATACATTTTTTTTCAAACTTAATTACACATTAGGTATATAATTTGAATTCTATGTATTCTTTTAGAGATTGTTTTTGTGAAAAATAGTCAGTTTTCACAGATTTTTTTTGTTTTCGTAGAAATCATTGTTTGTAAAATGTTTGTGAAATTTTGGTATTAATCATAAATCTTTAATAAGTTATTGTAAAGAAAAATGTTTTCGAAATTTTTTGCAAATTGTCAAATAGCTTTTTATGAATAATTATATCTTGGTAGGTGGGTAAATCGCTTGAAGAGGTTCGTTGGCCAGGAAAATCAGACCAGTTTTTTAGGGAACATTTTATGTTCATTTTTGGAAAAAGTTTGTACTTTTTCAAACAATAAAGTTACTTTGATGAAAAATGGTATATTTATTCTATTATATGGATTATTCTGGTAATCAAATATGATGCCTGCTTTCATTAAAAAAAGTTATTTTGGCTAATAAGAGCATTTTTATGAAAATTCACTCCCATAACGCACTTGCTGCGCCCTGACTTTTAGTGAATATTATTAACTATCCAAAACTACCCCTGGACAGGTAGCCAGAAGAATAAATGTAATTTTTAATGCAGCAACAGATTCAGAGCAGGCTAAAGTGATATCTTTTTTGTGCTTTTAACATCGGTCTATATCCGCGACTATGGCCAATCACCGACACCACGGAGCAATTTCACCCCACTATACTGGAAATTTTGCCAAACCCCTGTCTTTCTGTAACATCGCATGGACACGGGACCGACGGCTTTACGCCCCCTCGGAAGGGCGGAACGTGCAGACATCCAACTTGCTCAAATATAATGCCAGAAACTCGGTTGATATTAATGTTACAGTATGTACTGGAAAAGTGAAAGGAGAACCCTAGAATCGAACCCGGTACCCCTCGGTTCAGAGGCACACGTCCTTACCACTGAACCACCGAGGCTCTGTCATTGTCCTTGATTTTACTAAAATATTTCCATAAAATTCATTTGACAACCTCGGTTAATGTTAATTTTACAGTATGTACTGAAAAATTTAAAGGGGAACCCTGGGAATGGAATCCAGTACCCTTCGGATCTTACCCCTGGACCACAAAGGCTCTAAGCGATAGACTCAAGTTTGTGCACTCATGATAACCAAATAAAATTCGGACGCAGCAACTGCGTTATAACAGTGATTTTTCACAAAATCTTTTAAACTGTGATAACGTACTTTCCTATCAACCTAAAAAACTCAATTTCGGTACATGATTAAGTCTGTGTTAAGGCTATATGAGCGACAAATATCATTAAAAAGGGTATTCTTGGAGACAGTTAAAATTTTGTGTAAAACCCTGGTCCAGTTGGAATTTTTTTTTCCTCAGGGCACGTCCGCGGCCTTGCCGCCCCGATAGCACCGCAACCTGTTGGGATTGGTAATGGCCGTGTCTAAGCGATTTACAAAAGACAGATACGTAGAAAGTTTAATAAAAAGTTTTGATAAAAAGTATTGATAATATTTGTGAATTTTTTAAAATAAAAATTCACTAAAAATCGGCCGTTATACTGGAAACCACGCCTAAAAAGCTAACTAAATCTATGCTGAATGAATAATTATTGACTGTAGGTAGATGTAATTTTGAAGGAAACAGAAATTGTCTTGGAAATGGATTGGAAAACCAAGATACCAAGATAAATAATATGATAAAAGTAAAAATACAGAACGGTGACATGATATAAGATCAAGCTAGAGAGGATATTTTAGAAAGCCGTATGGAAGCAATGGGGGTCGTTGCTGTGTGGTTACAGTAAGATCACGTTAACATTTCTAAACATTTCGTAAATGATATCAAACTGGCACCATTAAAACTAATATTCAACATCAGTTCATAGGCCAACAGGTTTATTTGTTTTTTTTTTTTGCTAAAGTTCTTTCTAATTTTAAAACATTTCGGGACGCAACAAGTGCGTTATGTTAGCAAATTTTCTTTAAATGCTTCAAATTCGCATAACACAATTTTCTAGAAACCTAGAAAGTTGAGTTTGTTACGTAGTAAGGTTGGCAACATACCACCCAAAATTCATCAAACTAACTTTTTTTAAGGTAAAAGTTTCGGAAAAAATATCTTCTTTTAGAAAAACTGGTCCGATAGGCTGGCCAAGCCATTAATAAAAGAAAGATTCTTGCAGAGTGTAATCACAATCAGTGAATAACTATTTGAGTTATCGTGTGGTACATACATACATATATATATATATATATATATATATATATATATATATATATATATATATATATATATATATATATATATATATATATATATAAAAATTCAGACGGACTAAATGCAAACGTAGTTACTATTTCTCTAGCTTCACAAATGTTAGTTTTCTTCTCTGTAACCGGTTTCGCTGTCTGATGATGCGGTCAAACAGCGAAACTGATTACAGAGAAGAAAACAAACATTTGTGAAGCCAGCGAAATAGTCTCTACGTCTGTATTTAATATGAAACCTCATAAAGGAAATAAGGCTGGGCAGAGTGCTCTTGAGATTTACATGGAAACGACTCAGACGCCGGCTCGGTGGCTCCGATTTGAACAGACAGCTAGGGACAACGCAGGATATCATAGTCCAACACGATAACTAATAGATTACAGAGTGACAACAAGATGACCTCGGAAATCAAATGCAAAACAGACGAGGCGCTAAGTAAAATTGGCTCCCCCGACCAAAATCCGCCAAAAGGGCTCATATCTCAATAATACTATGGAGGTGTAGAGTGCAGCCGAATATTTTTTAACGTCGGTCTATTTCCACGACTATGGCCAATCATCAACGCCAGGGAGCAACTTCACCTCACTATACTGGAAATTTTGGCGACGGAGATAAAGCTAGACATAATGCTCTAGGGGTTTACATGAAGCGCCCCAACAAATCTTCAAGGTCGCGGTGACAAAGACCGAATTATCAACTTCCCTGCTAAATTTAAATCCAAATCTAGGATATAGGCTCTTCTAGAGTGAAGGCACGTTTTTTCAAAAAAAAAAAAAAATTTCGCTCCCTGCAACAATTCACGATTGCATCAAGTATTTATCAAAAACAAACCATTGAAGGTTAGGTATGGTAAGGCTTTAGAATATAAGACGGAAACGTTACAGTAGGTCTTAAAGGTCGTGGTAATAAATGCTGAATGGTCAGCTCGTCCTCACTAAATCTAATTTAATATGCCATGTACCACAACCGATGTTTTAGTAAATAGAACATTAACTTAGTTTTAAAAATGTTTAATGAAATTTTCTCACCACACCCACCACTGACTTGGTCATTTTTGTTCAATAATAAGTCAAGCTTTGCTAATAATTAATTTTACTACCAAATAAATATAAGCATCATTCACTGCCAACCCAGTCACAGCAATAGAAATTCACACGAATATGTACATCAGCTATTTTAATATTCACTTATTTACAAGGTTTGTTTAACTGAAACACCTAAAGGCAAACGTGTAGACAATTCAATTTGTTATGAAAATGAACTCGCGTACATATCCACGGAGACAAGCCTCCTTATTTATTTAATGCGACCTTCATCTACATTTGACATTTGGCAAGAGTTTTTATTGACGCATTCTAAATTAGAATTCATACAACCTACCTAAATCAACACCATTTTAATTATAAATAAAAAAACACTGGGTGAAAGTAGTAAAATATAAATATTTAAATAACGTTGTGAATGCCACGGCTCGCACAAGCAGATTGGGCTTATTCATCAAAGAACTCATCTCTTTTATTAGTGAATTTTCTTTAAAAAAATGACATATGAGGAGATCCCGACTTTTGAATATTGAAAAAATTTCTTCAAATGAGCGCAAACTAGGACCCCTAAAACCCCACAAGCGGATTTGGCTTGTTCGTTAGAGAATCCATATCTTTTATTAGATAATTTTCTTTTAAAAAACACATATGAGGAGATCCCGACTTTTGAATATTGAAAAAATGTCTTCAAATGAGCGCAAACTAGGACCCCTAAAACCCATAACCGGGGTCAGTTTTAATTTTTATATGTTTAGGTATATATATATATATATATATATATATATATATATATATATATATATATATATATATATATATATATATATATATATGTATCACACCGATAACTCAAAGAATAATGGGCCGATTTTGATCAAATTTGGTGAGTACCCTCCTTTGGAAAGTGGTTTGGATAAGTTCGTTAGCCAGGAAAAGCGGCCCAGGTTCTCCCGGAAAATGTTTTGTTTTCTTTCGGAAAAATATATATCTCCGGAGATAACAAAGTAATGGTAACCAAATTTGGTACGCGTATTGTATTATAAATAGTGACCCACGTACCAAAATTTTGGTCTGTTAGTTGGAAAGACTTAAAAAAAAGTTATAGGTACTTAAAGAAAAAAAGTCTAGACGCAGCAAGTGCGCTTGGAAGTTAATTTTCATAAAAGTGTTTTAAGGGCCAAACGGCTCCCTAATTCAAGCAGGTATCAATCTGTTTACCGGTATAGCCTATATAGTAGAAAAAAAGTACCATATTTTATCAAAATTACTTATTGGTTGAAAATGTACAAACATTTTCCGAAAATAAATTTAAAATGTGGCTTTCCTAGCCAACAAACCTTAGGTTAACAGCAAATTGAGTTATTGAAATTTGAAAAATATAATGAAAATTCGCTAACAAAACGCGCTTACTGCGTCTCGATTTTTTTTCTTACAAACATGCATCATATTTCGGTAAAAAATGCAAAAATGCAATAATATAAGGATGTTCGAAAAAAACAATTGTAGGGATCACCAGCGACTTATGGGCCGTCCTGTGATTGTCAAAATATTTTTATAAGATGCAGCTTAAGACACCCTATAATTAACGTATAACATTTTTTCTCGTAACATTTATAATAACAATTATATTGACCTTTACTGTAGAAATGAGTCACCCTGTATATAGCTAATCGGATAAAAATTGAAAGTTAAACCGGATATGGATTCTAGGGGGCCTAGTTTGCGTTCATTTGAAAATTAGCTAAAAATTATAGACCGTTAAACCATAGACTTAACTAAACCTACAGCTAAAGCATCAGAGAAAGGCTCTATTTAAAATGAATTTTCTCTAAATATATAAGTAAAATGAAGGACAAGGACGGTTGAAGCTGAAATGTAAAGGTTTGCAGAACACCCTCCTTGTGACATTTTGTTTACATAATTCATATTTGTTTTAGGTTCTTTGCCTAAATGTTGCGAATTTTAACGTTTCAAATCGCACTTTGACGTTTTGATGTAAACACCAATTTTTAGTGAATTTTCTTGTGTGTGTGCGTGCGTGCGTGCGGTCAAAAGCCAAGATGTGAGAAATAAAATGTCTGGTAGAATATATGAAACTCCTAAATACAAAAAAATCTAGACGCAGCAACTGCGTTATGGTAGTGAATTTTTATTAAAATGTTTTTAATAACATACTTGGTGACCAGTATAACCTATATAATAGATACAATGTACTACATTTCATCAAAATAACTGTACTGTCTGAAAAACTACAAAACATACCAAATAATATAAAAAAAGCATCTCTGAAGGCGTCGTTTTCGTAGGATCCGCTATCTATTGGTAAAAACGCCATATCATAAATTTTTGATATGCGTCAAAAATGTGAAAAGTTGCAAAACAGATTAAGTAACTCGAAAACAAGAACACTATATTTTTTTCTTACAAAAATGCATTATAATTCGATGGAAAATGCAAAGATGGAATAAAATAAAGGATGTTTGAAAAACAACATTTCTGTCATTATGGGCCAGCCTGTGATTATTAAAATAATTTTGTAAGATGCAGCTCAAAGCACCCTATAATTTAGGTATACAATTTTTTCTCTTCTTGTATAACAACGGATACCAGTGGACCGGTGCATTGGTCGAAATTCATTATATTTTTAAGTTTGAACCAAATTGATGTTTTTTTTGTGATAGAGTAAAGCTCTATAATCTCAGTACGACTGTTTGACCACAGACTTGCATGTGTCAGACATTCAATATAAACGCATCTATATACATTTGTTTGGCCATAGAGTAATATGTGTTTGACATTGACAGCTCAGAACTGGGAGGAGAAATCCGACTATGTAATTAAAACAAGGCGTTATTTAATCTATTTGTACATAAGTGTTTTTTTTTGACTCATTCTCCATATGCACGTTAACTATGCCAAATCTCACACTCCTCCGTTCGCGCAATGTGCTTTGAAATAGGTACAAAGTTTTTTCTTCACATGTTAATATAACTGTACCGTAGAAATTCTTCACCCTGTATATGTGGGTTATAAGGAGGTCAATTTCGGGCTCATTTGAAGAAATCTTCTCACAATTCAAAAGACGAAGTCTCCTCATCAGCGATTTTTTTTCTATGAAAATTCACTAAAAACTACAGACTGTTGAACCACACACTCTCTAACTAAAACTACTGCCAAAGTATTCGAGAAGGGGTCTATTTAAAATAATTTTCTGCAAACATTTTAGTAAAATGAAGGACAATGGCGGCTGAATCTGGAATTTAAGACTTTGTAAAACAGGTTTCTTGCGACATTTTCTTTACATAACCCGTATTTATTTCAGATTCTTTGTCTAAATATTGCACAATTTTGACGTTTTAAATCGCGACTTTAACGTTTTAAGAAGAAAGACTATAAAAATTTCAATGTAAATTTTCTGCTATTTCTGGACCTTTTTACGCCAAAAAACCTAATCTTGGTCTGTAATATACAATAGATTTTGTTATACATACCAAATATTTTGGTTCTCCGGTCACAGTCACACCCAATTTTTTTTAAAGCCTATAACTTTTTTTCCTTTCACTTTGATATCTAAACTTTGGCATATAGTATACCAAATTTGGTTGCCATAGCTTTGTTATTTCTGGAGATGCAAATTTCTTCTGAAAGAAAACCCAAAATTTTCCATGAAAAACTGGCGCGATTTTTCTGACCACCGCATTTATCCAAGCCACTTGTCATAGAAATGCGGTCACCAATTCTAATTAAAATCGGCCCATTATTTTTTGAGATATCGGTGTGACACACACACACAAATATTATATATATATATATATATATATATATATATATATATATATATATATATATATATATATATATATATATATATATATAAACGTATAAAAATTGAAACCGACCCCGGACAGGTATTCTAAGGGGCCTAATTCGCCTTAATTTGAAGAAATTTTTTTAAACATTCAAATGTCGAGATCTCCTCATTGGTGAATTTTTTTAAGAACGTTCATTAAAATAGCTTGTGGCAGTAAACGAGAATTGCAAGTGAAAGATGCTGTATAATTGTAGAATAATCTTGAAAAAAAAAACGTATTTAAGAAGGGGACTCAAAAAAGCAAGACAAGCTGTAAGAATTAATGAGTGGAAATAAATAAACAAAATAGTGTAAGATAATGAAGGTGTGGAATAATGTTAGAAAAATATTTTCACAAGTTATATGAAATCAATGGAAGCCCATCTGTCAAATCCAAGTCAGACAAAGTGTGACACTGTCAAAGTGCACCAGTTTGAAATAGCAAGCAATAAATTAAATAATAGATTAGCAGTGAGTGTTAATTATATTCGTTGAAAAATGTCTAAGCATGGACGCTTGAATGGCTGTATGGTTATGTAGTTTGTTTAACGCGTACACGAAAGAAGCCAAGTACAAGAGGGGTGGAAGGATGCTATCATGGTGGCCGTGTATAAAAGCTGATATATACCTATCTGAAGAAATGTTGGATGCTCTGACCGTTTAATTTATGCATAAAAGACCATATGCCATGTACCCAAGGAAAGAAAGCATGCCTTACATAAAGGTAATGGGAGACCAGCGAATGTAATACGGTGCGATATCTTTACTGAATGCTGTTGGTAAACTGGTGTAGATAGAACGACTGAGTTAGATGACTGTGAGGAAGATTTGTGATGTTGAATGTAGTTTCATTATTTCATTTTTCTTTTTGCATTTGTTACAACAAACTTCTATAAAATTTTCAAAAACAGACGACAATTTAGCGCTCCTAAAACCTATATATGGGTTCGATTGAACATCGTACGTATATATTGCAACCACAAGCACGACAAACTTGTATAATTATTGTTTGCAAATATACTATACTATATAAGCCACATAATTTAGATACGAGTCTGCCAGAAGACAAGTTATACAAAACATTAATTCACTATCTGATAAAGTTAGAATCAAAAATTGCAGATGCTGATCTCTCTTGGAATAACGGTAGCTATGATATCATGCCCCACAACTGCAATAGAAGCAACGCTAAATCTTATTCACTGCAGATATGCGTGAAGAGGGAAGCAGCACTAAGTGCCTCAAGATTATTTCAAGCAGACAAATTCAAACCAAGAGACTTGGTTGCCCACTTATCCTAGAAATTATTCCATTGGAGTCACTCGCCAAACCAACAGAATAAATGCCAGCTAAATTTGGGCTTCATAGTTTCATTTAGCGTGTCATAAGTAACCGCCAAGCATGGGAGAGAGACAGTGAAAGGCTGGCAGACAACTCGTCTTTGGTATACAGACCAGTCCAAAAAAATTAAGGGAGCAGGACTGGAAATAAGAGTACCTAACTGTAGAATAGCTAAGTCCCTAGAAAAAACTTCCACCGTCTTCCAAGCTGAAATGCCTTCCATAAACTTTGTGAACAAGAGCGGTTACAAAGAAGGCTCAGAAATAGGTAGATCTACATCCGCAGTGCTAAATACTCTGAAATATTTCAAAAGCAAGTCTTAACTGACCTGGGACTGCAAAGTATCCTTGAAATAACTAGCTATGAACAACAAAGTAACTTTAATGTGGGTACGAGTGTATCAAGTCATTGAAGGAAATGGGGAAGCAGAGTCTTGCAAAAGGGGAGCAACAACACCATTCTATGGTCCAGGGCCTTAATGTGGACTAACAAAAAGCCATGTAAGAAATTAACTTGATACTTGGGAGAGGAATCAAATGCTGCCATAATGGTGGAAAACCCCAGGCAAAACGGTTCATCAACATATCAACAGAGAAGTCCTTGAATTGAACTGGAACGACCTGAGAATAATCAGAGGACTTTTCGCAGGACACTCCCCTGTCAGGTATCACCTTATGAAGACGGGTAAGGCGGACAGTGGAAACTGCAGATACTGCACTGAAGCAGCAGAAACAACAGAACAGTTGCTATGCGATCACATGGCTTAATTCTGCAAAAGGCTCAAATACCTTGGAAACAGCTCAGAAAATAAGTAAAATAGTCCCCAAAAAGATGGTGGATGGTCGTGAAGGCGAAACACTGTAGCTCAAAAAACTAACTACTGTGAAGTTTTTGTAATTTTTTTACTTTACTTATATTTATTGTGACTTCGCTTTATCAAGTCATAACTTAAATTAATTTCATTTAAGTAGCCGATAAAAATATTACTATTCTATTCACATTCAAATCTCCAATACCTATATTAAATTTTAGCTTTTGTGGCGGCAGTGAAATTTATAGAATATTTCAGATTGAACTGGATTAGAACTATGTTTGTTATCAACTATTAACGTAATACTTCACGTGTGGGTCATGACATTTTAGGTTTTGCGTATTATAAAAAATAAGAAATAAATCAAAACAAGACACATTTAAAAATATTTATTGGTTGTCTCCCACGCATTTTAAATATAATTTTTCTAGGTTAATAATAGACCGGTAAAACGAAAAACATTTTTGAAAAATGATGTATATAAATAGCTTTATGTAGCTTACGTTTTGGCAGACAATGCGCAGTTAGTTTACTTAGTTGCAATTTTAATTAAACAATGTTTTAAAACCATTACGTTTTGATCTATGAGATTAATTTATCAAATAAATGTGTACCTTAACTTTTTAGCAAATACCACAGATAAGAAATGTAATGTTCCGAAACATATAATATTGAAGCTTATGTGTGTAAAATATATATACCATACATATTTTTAAGGTTGGCACTTTCTTGACAGTTATTATAAAATAATCTGGAGATTGGAACCTGAGTAAAACATTTCCATTCACCCATGACGTAAACTCTGTTGGCGAAAAGATTGTCAAATGTAGAAAATTTCTTATGACGAATTGAGTTCTTCAAAGTGTACTTATAAGTATCCCATATTTCTAAAGAGGAAATAGGCATATGCTTAAGTATTTAATAAGAAATTTAGTTTATATAAAAAATATAATACAACTATGTCTTTCCCTTTTACTTCCTTGCAAGTATACATCTTTTACTAAGCTTTATATATATATATATATATATATATATATATATATATATATATATATATATATATATATATATATATATAACTAATCTATTTTAATAAGGAACACTAGGAGTATCGAATTGCGCATTTGTAAACTTTTTAATCTTACTATCCTGACCTTTTCCATATGCGAATTATTCGTTAAAAATTGCGATTGGAATTACTTAATGAACTGAAACCGTCACGAGTCTTCAACTTCTAAATTACTAAACGTTGAAAAATGTTGTTATGTAAAAGAGCCTCACGAAGGTAATCACATTACAAACTGCTTCCAAACAAAAAGACGTTCACTACCCCGATTTTACTGCGTGATAAAATCATTGCCGAACAACTGATAAACGCTTGACGTAAGTAAGAAACATAATTTAAATTTTCAAACAAATCTACTGAATGAATTTTAAAAAAAGGCTAGTAAAGAGTCGCATAAATTTTTATATTCGTCAACTCTACAAGGCATTATGAAAAGAAGACGACCAATGCTTTTCTAACTGTGGTAAGTTGTCTCAAGCTAATAATTTCTCATGGCGCTGAAGCTATACATTCATGCCAAATTAGTTGTTCATCTGTCTGTCCAAAAAAGACTAGAGGTGACATACTACCCGATACCATAATTCCTCCCGTGAGTGTCGCACTTCCTGTAACTTAACGCCTTTTTTCACAACATCGTCAAAATATTATACGGCCATCATCAGCCAAAAACCATAACTCGTCACCCAAATCGACTCAATTTAACACTAGCTTCTTTAGATTTCAGATGTAGTGACCATAGGCTTGTTTGACAATGGTAAATGAGTACGTTAAATTGACCTCATGGTTATTAGCTGTCGACCCAAAGCTTTAAACCATTTTTGCCCAATTATCCTGGTTGTGCTAAAACGACATCCAAAGACTTTATCTCCTCGGACCCGTTCTTGGTGCTGTGATTTATCTTACAGTTATACTGGCATTGTGACGTAAATGGTGACCCTGTAGAGACAATGCATTTTAACGTAACATCACATCACTGTATAGTATTTCGGCCGACCTTACTAGAAATTTCCCAAAAGGACATTGCAGCTTCCAAATGCGTATTATTTTCTACCCAGTTATAATTCTGGTGGTTATGAACTTCTTATTCCAGGAAACATTGCTGACCGATTATGTACTAAACACAATAAAAGTGACAAAACGTTATTGTTGCGTGTTCTGATAGTTGTAGAGCGATTGGGACAATTATGTTATTATAGTTTCATATACTCGTTAAGACGAATATGGACCTTTACAGGATGTTTAAATGTTTATCTAGATACTCGTACCTCTAATAAAATATTTGTTCAAATAAAGAATTCTTACACAAGTTAGATATATAAAAACTTCAGTAGTATAAAGCATATAGATACATAAACCAATTGTTTTTAAATGATTCCTGTGTTTTCATAATTACAATGGTTTAACATTTTACTGCCTGTTAACAATCAAGAAATAATCACCTTAAATTCGTAATAAGATCTTCAATAATCAAAATTTTAGTCTCTCTCTCTCTCTCTCTCTCTATATATATATATATATATATATATATATATATATATACTCAAAAAAAAAATCCGAACACCCAGTAAGAGTTCAACAATTTTAATAAAATTTAACATAATGTATGTTTGATCAAAACTAAAATATTAAAAAGTAACAAAGTTATTTATTTAATAATGAGTAGGTCCTCCGCGGTTCAAGGCATGCTTGAAATTAAATGATTTATGGTATCCTGAGGAATGTCATCCTAAGCTTCATGAATTTGGTGACGAGTGAACTAGATTATTTGGTAGTTGGGGTAATACACTCAGTCGGGGTGAAGGAGTCGCGGGCCAAAGGACTCCAGGTGGCAAGCTGAGTATGTGGAAACAACAACATAAATTTTTGATGAAGCTTTCCCCAAGACCGTCATGCGCGGTGAAGAGCCGCATCCTGCACGAGGTGACCCTGCTGCTAACTAAACATGACGGATCTAGACAAGGGGATCGAAGTAAACTCTCCCAATCTACGGTGTCACGTGACCCGTGTCTAGGGATAGATGGCAGATAGATAGATGGTGTCGTGAACGGAACCTCTGGAGTACCAGGCGACCCTCCAGAGTAACCCGCCTTGCACCACACAGGGAGTTCTGATGGTGTGGACAGTATTTCCTCCATTCTCGTGGGAACAACATGAAGATCATAAAAACCAATAAGGCTCGAGGAGTGACTCTGGCTACAGGCTCGTGCCGCCCAGTAGGGAAGCAACCAGGGGTTGATGGAACTTAGGTTCCTTCAGGTCAACCTCCAACACAATAGGCCAGCCACGGCCGGACTACTGGTGGCTCTGAGAAACACGGATGTGGCCCTCATCCAGGAAACGTACTCCTATAAAGAAGAGATCAAGGGACTCGGCGGAGATGCTGGAAAGCTCATCTACAGCAGATCCAGCGAGAACCCGACGGCCTGCATTTTTGTCAGGGAAGGGGTAGAGTTTCTGCCTTTAATTAATTTCTGTTCCAGGAACCTGGCAACACTTCGAGGGCATGGAGACTGGCCAGGGTTGTATTCATTCCTAATCCAGTCCAAGGATACTCAGACCAACATAGGCTTCCTTAGAACATCCACGGGAGGCTTTACACGTTCGAGGGAGGAAACTATGGAAATTTTACTTCAGGCGCACTTCCCCGGCTTTAACATCATAAACCAATCACCTCCGGACTGCGAACACTCAGATAGAGACGCCTTATAGGCGGGCATCTAGAGTAGACTGAACAGTCGCTAAAGAGGTGGTTACTTGAAGCAAAATCAGATGGATTATTAACAGCTTGAAGCCATACAAATCCCCGGGATTTGATGGAATAATACCCAACATGCTCCAACAGGGGATAGATATACTGGCGCCGGTGCTTACCCTCATTATGAGGGCCAGTCTGGATGGGTGGTACATTCCGAGGGCATGGAGACTGGCCAGGGTTGTATTCATTCCTAAACCTGGGCGTCCAACAGACCAGGCAAAGTCCCTGAGGCCAATAAGTCTCATGTCCTTCTTGCTAAAAACAGTGGAAAAAGTGCTTGAACGGCAAATTAGGGGCGGGGTACTGGAAGCATATCTCCTACACTGCGGACAATATGGATACAGAGCACCAACTGGTGCTGAAACTGGAGAATACGCTGAAGAACAGGGTGGCACCGGGGGCCTTCAGCAACACCTCAGTCGGATCGGTTCTGGCAGCTGCCAGGGAGCGTGGAATAGAGAAGACCTGCTGCAGGTGGATCGGTTCCATGCTCAGGGACAGGGCGGTGTTCACCTCACTCGCGGGAGCGACTCTGCTGGCGAGGGTCGAGGCGGGGTGTCCGCAGGGGAACGTTTTGTCTCCCTTGCTCTGGTGCCTTGTCGTGAACGGCCTCCTGGGGAGGATCACGGGAGGGGGGTATGAGGTACAGGGCTATGCGGACGACACTGTCATCATAGTCCGAGGAAAGGTTGCACAGTCAGTGTGGGAGCGCATGCACTGAAAGTGGTGGAAGGGTGGACGGTTGGTCAAACACTCGGGGTGAGCCCCGAGAAAGCAACCGTCATACCGTTTACGAGAAGGAGGAAGTGGGAGAGCCACAGAACTCTCACTCTATACGGTAGGAACATTCCAATGGCCAGGGAGGTAAAATATCTTGGGGTCATATTGGACTGTAAGGTAACCTGGAATGGTTAGGTTGAAAAGATACTGCGTAAGGCAGTTATGACCTTAGCCGTCACTAGGCGGCTATATGGAAAAACGTGGGGACTAAGACCTAGTATGGCCCACTGGCTGTACACAAGGGTGGTCAGACCATCGTTAACATACGCGGCACTAGTCTGGTGGCCTAAGGTGATACAATCCAGTGCCAAACAAAAACTAGGCAAGATCCAAAGGATGGCTTGCCTAGGCATCACAGGGGCCATGCCTTCAACCCCAACAGCCGCCATGGAGGTGTTGATGGAACTGCCTCCCCCTACACTTAGTTATTATGGGGGGAGGCCAGGCTAGGACTATACAGACTAGCCTGCAATGATAGACTGAAGATCAACCCAGGCTTCAGGGGCACTGCAAAATTCAGGAGATCGTGAAGAAGCCCATGCTTGAAATGAGGTCAGATCTCGCGAGCCCGCGAATCTTCAGGGAAAACAATTTTACAGTGGAAATACCGAGCGGGAGGCATGACGGGAGGAGACGCCGGGCACACCACAGGACGCGCTCGTCTGGTTCATGGACGGATCAGGCGGGGAGCGTGGGACGGGGCAGATGTTTGTTCGAAAAGACCTAGGGTAAGTCAACGTATTTCCTCCATGCAACGGTCTTTCAGCCGAAATGTACCCCATCCTGTACTTTGTGCGGAAGAACAAGAGGAGGGGCCACACCAACAAGCGGATCCTCATAGCCACAGACAGCCCTTAAAGCCCTAAGTGGCCCACGGGTAAATTCCTGGCAGGTGGGGAGTGCCGAGACCAGACGAGCGACCTCGCTGGGCATAATGAGGTCACCTTCATCTGAGTGCCGGGTCACTCGGGGGTCAAATGCAATAAAGAAGCTGACAGTCTCGGGAACAGAGGGTCAGTGGAACCATTTGTAGGGCCAGAACCAGCTCTGGGCGTGACAAGGAGCACTGCCAGGGGAGCCATTAAGTCCTGGGTCAGAAACCAACACAAGGTGTACTGGGCAGACTGTCCAGGGCTAAGACATAGGAAGTCAATGATTGGCGAACGCAGTTCAAAGAGAGCTGTGGAGCTGCTAAATCTTAGCAGAGGACAGCTCAGAAACATAACAGGTCTCTTGAAGAGACACATGGCCGTCAAGAAACACCTGCATAAATGGGGCGGTTCGAGGGGACCTCGCATGCAGACTCTGTGGCGAAGGAGAGCATTCAGCCCAGCACATTTTGTGCGAGTGTAAAGCTCTGGACCGCAGAAGACAACTGATCTATGGTCAATTTAGAACGGAGACAGGGCATTATAAAACTTCACGCTACCAATCGCTATGCAGACTAGTCCAAGGCACAGTGATTTTGGAGTGGGTGGAGTAAAAAGACTAAGGCCATGCACAATAAACCAAAGGTTGCAGTGCTATCGAGGCGGCGAGGCCACGGACGAGCCCTGAGGGAGAAAAAAATATACTCAGTCGATTGCAAATCATATCCCACACATGTTCAATTGGTAACAATTCTGGTGAACTAGAAGGCCACGGAAGCAGACTCACGTTATTTTCTTGTAAAAACCTTCTAGTAACCCTTGCTGTATGAGTACGTGTGTTGTGAGGTTGAAAAGGGGGTTGTATTAACCCTAGATATGACAGTGCAAAAGGCTGAAGTGTATTCAAATCTCTGTCAATAAAAGCTAGAAGTCATCTGCTACCGTATGTTATCGCACCCTATACCATCACCACCGGTGTAAGGGCCGTATGCCGTTCCACAGCAAATTCTACATATCTACATACTCCACGTAATCCTCCTAATATTCTGTGACCATCGTGGGCCCAGAGATAGAATCGGGACTCGTCAGATAACACAACACAATTCCATTCACCATCTCAATTTAATCTACATCTACAGCAGTCAAGCCGATCAGCACGATGTCTAGGTGGCAGTGGGATACATAGAAATGGTATATACAAACGAAGCCCAAAAGCGCGTATTCTGCGATATATCGTTGCCATAGAGACTCTTTATTGTAAAACTCCCAACCAAGCAATTTTGATCGACCGTGTTGCGGAAACTGTCTTGTAAAAATGACGATCTTCCCGTACTGAAGTTCCTGAGGTCTTCCAGATCTATGTCGACGGTTATGGATTCCTTCTTCAGACCACCTGGACCATCACTGTAACACTGTTGACACACTGCGTCCTATGTGGACAGAAATTTGTCTGATTGAAAAACCGGCTTCCCGCACACCGACAATGCCCCCTTTCGAATTCACTTAAATGATCGTAACTGTTCCATAAACGGCGCCTATGCATAATGACTTTATAGACTAAGCACAAATCGCTACGAAATATTGCTTCAAACTGAAGGAAGCGCAAATTTAAGCCTACCATTTTTTGATAAAAGAAAATTTAAAAATTGAACAGATATACATTTTTTGTCCATATTGTTATCATTTCTCATCAAAGATATAACAGAGTAGTATAGAAAATTTCATTACAATTGGTCGACGCTTACTGGGTGTTCGGATTTTTTTGGAGAGTCAGTATATATATATATATATATATATATATATATATATATATATATATATATATATATATATATATATATATATATAAAGAATTTCAATTTCCTTTAATTTTCTAGTCTTATGTCCACAAATATGGCTGATTGGATTCTATAAGGATAGGTATTAAGTTGGATAAACTCCTTACTAGTTTCAAAAAAATAGGGATTTTTAACGTCTTCAACATCACATGGTACAAGCGATCGAAGGAGTTATGACCACTCTGAATTACAGAACGCCAACTAAATAAGATACAATAGACAACCTTGGTAGATGTTATCTTACAATTAAAGGTCTTTAAAACAGTGTTTGGTCTCGTGAAATGTGGAAATCTCGAACCTTGCCACAGCTTAGTAGTCCAACGCTCTGTTGACTAAATCAGCGTGTGTGTGTTTTTTTGTTTCTTTAACGTCGATCAATCACCGCGACTATGGCCAATCACTGACACCGGGGAACAGTTTCACATTTCTGGAAATTTTGCCGAACGCCTCCCTTTCTGTAAGGAGGGTAGGGATCTTTAACGTGCCCAACATCGCATGGACATGGGACCGATAGCTTTACGCCCCCTTCGAAGGGCGGAACGTGCAGACATTGAAGTTGCTCAAATACAATGCCACTGCCTCGGTTGATGTTAATTGTACAGTATGTACTGAAAAAGTGAAAGGAGAATCCTGAGATCCAACCCAGTACCCTTCGGTTCAGAGGCACACGTTCTTTACCACTGAACCACCAAGACTCTGTAATAAATCAACAAGACTGCAATAGCAGAATTATTTCAGGAGTGTTACTGATTTATGGTAGTTATATCACTGACAAAGTCGCCGAATAATTATGAATAAAGTAGACAATAAATTATTTAAAGATTTTTCACAAAAGGATGTCTTCAAAGTAGAAAGATTATACTAATACGTAGTTTGATAACTGAGGCGATTAGAAGATTATCCCTGTGACTTGCTTAACTATAGGAGAGCGAATTAAAGCAATATTAATGTATTATTTCCAAGGAACAAAGTTACAGCAACAAAATAATTAATTTTTGCCATAAGTTAACAATACGTTTTCTAAAAAAAGTAACTGAAAACGCCTGACAATCAATCCATCATCCTCATAATCACTTAGATAATTGTCAGGGAAGATCATATTTCTATTATACCGGGGAAAAATTAGAAGATTCTGGATTTAAAAAAAATATGTGCTTGCAGGTACGTAATTAGTAAATTTAAAAATGATAAAGAATTTTGGCTTGCCAAAACTATAAACCTGTGTTTTAAAAACCTAGTACCCAATTAATATTTATACACGCTGAAACAGGGGAACCAACACGACAGAATAGAGTGGGGGCATAGTAGGTCAGAACATCGACGATAGCTATAATGTGACTTGCCTAGTGAATCCACTAGACCTCATGACGCTTAATAAGGTGGCTTATCGGGATGTCAATGGAAATGTTTCAAAGCACACCCAAGACCTGGCTGCCGATAGTGACATTGCTTGCCTAATCGGTTTGTCTCGCCGGCCATATGCTAGGACTCCGCGACTTTAAGGGAGCTTGTAAGGTGTTGATTGTTACCCTCAAAGCCCATCGAAGATCTCGGCATGTCGATGCTGGAGTTACCAGGCAGACCACCGCTGCTATGGCTAGCCTAGGAGGTTAGGTTGGGATTTCTTGATGTTAATTGCGACACAGAATTTTGCCGCCGCGATAACAGATCCGTTCTTTGATATATTTTCTGCAGGCGTGGGAGATGCATTATCTGCAGCGGGAGCGCTTGTCCTAATGTTGTCAGGCAGGACACATCTTCTATAGCTAACTTAAAAATTAGGTTGGAAGGTGTTGATGTTAATTGCGGCACAGAATTTTGCCGCAGCTGTAACAGATCCGTTCTTTTATACATTTTTTGCAGGTGTAGGAGATGCGATATCTGTAGTGGGAGGGTTTATCTCTGCGTCGAAAAGCGAAGCATTCGGTTAAAGTGAATAACGACCGTGGATCGTTGATGTCCTTATAGATTTCTTAGTCACCGTGTGTATTAATTTAATTAAATAAATAAGTAACGTTAGAGACTACATATTTATTAGGGGAAGGGTTAGACAATTTAGTTTTCTATACACATAAAATACATTGGAGAATAACAATTCGAATATGAACAGGAAAAATTAAAAGGAAGCTTCTTTTACCACAAAGTTGCAACAAGAACTCAAAATTGTCTCCATTATTCTGTTGATTTTTTTTTACTACGGATGTTGCGTTATTATCTGTCATTATTGTTCGTTTTGATATTTATTAGTGAATTTTCTTTAAAAAAATGCACTAATGAGAAGATCCCGACTTTTGAATTTTGAAAAAATTTCTTCAGATGAGCGCTAATTAGGCCCCCTAGAACACATATCCGGGGAAAGTTTCTGTATATATATATTTATGTATATATATACATATATATATATATATATATATATATATATATATATATATATATATATATATATATATATATATATATATATATATATATATCACACCGATAACTTACAAAATACTGGTTGATCAAATTTGGCACATACCTTCCTTTTGCAAGTGGCTTGGATAAGTTCGTTAGTCAGGAAAATCGGCCGGGGTTTTCCCGAAAAATTTTGTGTTTTCTTTCGAAAAAAATTTATATCTCCGGAAATAACAAAGTAAGGGCAACCAAATTTGGTACATGTTTATATCGCTATAGGTAAATTACCTACCGAAATATAGCTCTGTAGATCAAAAGACAAAAAAGTTACAGGCATTTAAAGAAAAATAAATTTGGGTTTTCCTCAAAACGTCAAAGTCGCGATTTAAAACGTCAAAATTGGCAACATTTAGGCAAAGAACTTGAATCTAATACGCGCTAGGGAAAAAAACTGTCTCAAGATGAATGTTTTACAAACCCTTAAGTCTTAGTTTCAACCGTCATTGTCCTTCATTTTACTAAATTGTTTCCAGAAAATTCATTTCAAATAGACCCCTTCTCTGATGCTTGACAGTAGTCTTAGCTATAGAGTTTATCGTTTAGTGGTATATATATTTTTTTCGAATTTTCGTACAAAATCAATAAAGCTCATATCCGTTATTATACAAGATATGACAGAAAACTGTATACATTAATTATAGGGTGTCTTGGGGCTACATCTTAAAAATTATTTTTACAATCACAGGCTGGCCCATAAGTCGTTGGTGATACTTTTTTTTTAATCGAACACGCCTTATGTTATTGCATCTTTGCATTTTCCATCGAAATATAATGCCTGTTTGTTAGATGGTTTGTTATGGTGGCGAATTTTCATTAAATGCTTCATCTTTGAAAAGCTCAATAAGGTTGACCAAGAAACGGTTTTTTTCGGTAACACTTTAAGTTTACTTTCGGAAATTTTTGTACGTTTTCAAACAATAAAGTTATTTTGATGACACGTGGCACATTGTTTTTACTATATAGGTTATACTAGTAACCAATTGATGCCTGCTTTTTTTAAAAACAAACATATTTGCTATTAAAAACTTTTTTTTCCTTGGTGAGCTTAAGTCTAGATAGCTTCTATTATTTCTAGATATTCCTCAAATTAAAATCGTTAACTATTTAGCATTAAACATTGTATACTACATACTAAATATTAATTTACGTTGGATATACTAAAGACGCATAAAATAAAAATTCGAATGACTCGGCAAAAATATTATTTTCTGAATTAAAGTAAATTAGAAGAAAATTAGCAATTTTATAGTTAGGCAGATATTTTAAATAATGGGGTGCATATCAAGTGCGCCAGCTTACGAACACCTGTATTTCTGTGTCTAGTGAAACACATTTAGTATCACGGAATAAGAGATTCGACTTCAAAATCAGCTTAATTACGTTGAGAAACACTTCTAGCAAGATATTATCCCTCTTTCTTTCTTTTCCATTTACTAATTTGTTGGACGAAAAACGAAAAAACGATGACAGGAAAATTGATCGAAAACAGTGACAGTTACTTAAGGGTCATATACAAGGGTGGTTATTTAATGAAAGCAAATAATGCTTTACACTCAAATATATATATTCTTCTTATGTTACATTTACGACTAAATATCTCTAAATAAGCAGTAAGCGGCTTGTTTCGGATTTTGAGAGTTTTTTTAGGTTTCATTACTTTAGTATTTTTATACTAATGTTTTGTTGTCTCAAAAACAAGGCACATAACAGTTAACACAATATTCAGATATCTCTATTTCCCTTCCTGTTCTTGTGGCGCAGAATGCTAGTCGTAAGCCTGCAAAGCGAGATGTCCTGAGTTTGTTTCTTAGTCACGTCGTCGAGTAGACCTGGTCTAAAAATTTTAATATTTCGATGAAAAATGCAAAAATACAATAAGGGATATTCAAAAAAAATTGTAGGTATCACCAACGACTTATGGGCCAGCCTGTAATTTTATAAGATGCAGCTCAAGACACCCTATAAGTAACGTATACAATTTTTCTCGTATCTTGCATAATAAGAATTATATTGTATATATGTAAACAGAAAGTAAATCCGGATATGGATTCTAGGGGGCCTAGTTTGCGCTCATTTGAAGAAATCTTTTTAGAATTCAAAAGCCGCGGTCTCCTCATTAACGAATTTTTTCTACGAAAATTAGCTAAAAATTATAGACCATAAACTTTAATACTTCCAAAGCATCAGAGAAAGTGTCTATTTGAAAAGAAGATCTGGAAATATTTTATTAAAATGAAGGGCAATGATGGTTGAAGCTGAAACTTAAGCGTTTGCAGAACACTCTTTACATTACCCACATTTCTTTCAGGTTCTTTGCCTAAATGTTACCAATTTTGGCGTTTCAATTTTTACGTTTTGAGAAAGACCCCAATTTTTTTCTTTAAATGCCTCTAACTTTTTGTCTTTAAACTTACAGACCCAAATTTTGGCAAATTATTCACTCTTTATATATATATAGGGGTGTAAAGTTAGTTCGCCTCCACGTGGTGCACCCTGGATAGCGTCTATTATTAGACGTGAACTAAATGAACTAACCAAACCGTAACCTTCCTAGTCATGTCTTAGGAGGGCCGGGAATGCTTGCCTTAATTGGCCGACATTGCGAGGAGAGTCCTCTATAAAAAACCCACATCGCAAGGTCGTTGGCGGGTTGGTGCCGAGGCGATGATGCTTCTGGCCGATATGGCCGAGCATTGGCAGGTTGGTAATTCTGTCGCTAACGTTAACCCTCCCCAGGGAAACCGGGCGACCTCCCTGTGTAAATGCCTATTCATGGGATGCGGGGCTCTTCCATGGAGGTCTATTTTCCCTTGCTGCTCGTGGGACCAAACATGGACACGACTTACACAGACCCAATAGAGGAGGTGGCAGGATTCAACCTTCCACTGGAACCTCCAGAGGGTAAAAACAGGGGAAAGGAAAGTCCACCCCTAGGACGACTACCAAAGGTAGACCCTCCTATAGGAAGCTTGGTTATCGAGCTCCTAAAAAGGAGGAGGAACCTGCACCATAATTCCCTTTTCGTTTAAGCTCCTTAACCTACTCCTTTATCCTCTATACACTCCTATATTCCTACCCCAATGCCCACCAATTTAAGGTGCATTCAAGCTAATCTGCATCATGCTAAGGCTGCGACATACCTCCTTAGCATGAAATTAAAGGAAGAGCAAATAGATATTGCTCTTCTCCAAGAGCCCTGGACCGCTAATTCGGAACGAACTAAAGGGCTGGGTAACACTTCTGGTAAGATAGTAGAGGTGGGCTCTGGTACTAAACCCAGAGCCTGTATCTGGATCAGAAACAACTTGCAGTATTTTACACTTTCAGAGTACTGCACCAAGGACATGGCATCCATCCATCTCGTGATCATATCCGGGGGGACCAGGCTGGAAGTAGTGGCCTGTTCGGCCTATTTCCCTGGAGACAGAGATGCAGAACAACCACCTCCAGCAGAAGTGCGGAAATTGATCGCCTACTGCAAGAGGAACAATTATCACCTCGTAATGGGGTGTGATGCGAACTCCCATCACTTGGCTTGGGGGAGCACGGACACTAACAGACGAGGTGAATCATTATTTGAATACATTTTAGGGGAGGAGCTGGTTGTCAACAACATAGGCTCGGAACCCACCTTTCTTACAGCTAACCGGAGAGAGGTTTTAGATCTTACGATCAGCTCAAGGCTTTTGAGCTCAAAAATCTTCAAATGGAGGGTGTCGTCTGAACCCTCATGTTCAGACCATGCCCATATCCTATTTGAAATTGAAACAGGCCCTAGACCTGTGTTAGAGTATCGGGACCCGAGGAGGACGGATTGGGAGGGATACAAACAGTCCCTCGCCGGCAGACTTGGGTCCGCAATCCCCACAGTGAGGGATCGTGATGAGATCGAGATTGCGGCCGAACAGGTTAGGGAAGCTGTGGTCTCTGCCTATCACGAAAACTGTCCACTGAGGTCAAAGAGAGACAGTCGGGGGTCTACTTGGTGGAATAATAACCTCGATAAACTACGAAGAGAAGTTAGACGTCTCTTCAATCGTGCTAAGATTACAGGCAACTGGGAGCAATATAAAACTGCTCTAACGCATTATAATAAAGAGATCAGGAACGCTAAGAGGGAGTCCTGGAGGAGGTTCTGCGGGGACATTAATAGTGTGCCCAGCGGCGCCAGAATCCACAGGATTCTCTCACGCGACCGTGTACAGGAACTGGGATCGATAAAACGACCAGATGGTTCCTTTACTGAATCTCGGAAAGAAACGTTAGAGCTCTTAGCACACACACACTTCCCAGATTGTCTGATCCTGAGCAACGGTGAGGTCCTACCAGCTGAGGGACGATCTAAACGCCCCCAAAGGGAGGACTGGCTAGTTGCTCGGAGAATAGTTACAGCCTCGGCAGTGGAGTGTGCTGTGAATCATTTCCAGCCATTCAAGTCGCCAGGGGAGGATGGGGTGGTACCGGTCCTACTACAAAAGGGACTGGAGATTCTCCTACCCTTCCTTATCAGGCTGTTCAGAGCCAGTCTGGCCTGGAACTATATTCCTTCCAGCTGGACGGTGGTTAGGGGGGTTTACATTCCCAAATTGGGACGTAATGACCTCCTACCTACTTCACTGAGACCTCTCAGTATTACATCATTCCTCCTGAAGGGATTGGAAAAAATACTGGACGGACACATTAGGGGGAAAATCTTACCCAAGAACCCCCTAAATACCCACCAGTATGCCTATCAAACTGGCAAATCAACTGAGTTAGCGCTCAATAACCTCGTCGAGAAGATCACACACTCTCTGGAAAATGGAGAGGTTGCGGTGGCGGCATTTCTCGACATAGAAGGAGCATTTAATAATGCATTACCGATCTCCCTCTACGAGGCCACTATCGCTAGGGGGGTGGAACCTACCATCTGTGGCTGGATCGGAAACATGCTGCACAATCGGACCATTATTACCTCATTACGGGGAGAGGTGGTCAGCGTTAGGGCTGCGAGAGGGTGTCCTCAGGGGGGCGTTCTATCCCCCCTGTTGTGGTCCCTCTTTGTGGACGACCTGCTGGCTATCCTCGGACTCTGGGAGGTTGAGGTCCAGGCGTATGCGGATGATCTTGTCATAATGGTTAGAGGCAAATCTGAGGAGGAACTGTCTAGTACTCTTCAAGAAGCACTAAATGTAGTCAATGATTGGTGCCGTAGGGAACAGATGTCTGTGAACCCTCGCAAAACGATCATTGTCCCGTTCACCAGAAGAAGAAGGTTGGACAAATTAAAACCACCTAATCTTATGGGGGAAAACATTCCATTTTCGGACCAAGCAAAATATCTGGGAGTTATCCTAGATAAGAAGCTCAACTGGGACAGACAGTTAGAAAATGTTATCCGCAGGGCTAAGATGTCCCTGTGGACCTGCCGGAGAATCTGTGGGAACAACTGGGGAACAAACCCCCAACAGATGTACTGGCTCTATGTAGTGGTTATCAGACCTATGATAACATATGGAGCCATAGTTTGGTGGCCTAAGGTGCTACGTGGTACCGCGAGGGCCAAACTGGCTCATCTACAGAGACAAGCATGTCTGATGATAACGGGAGCGATAAGCACCGCACCATCAGTCGCTCTGGAGGTCCTCCTCAATATTCCCCCACTTCACATATGGTTGGAGAGGGTGGCGAGGTGGACAACGTACAGACTAAAACAAACGGCAGATAACATGCCGAGGGAAGTCAGTCTGAGGAGGTCCGGACTCCTTGATGACAGTGATTGTCACAGGATTCTGGGAATGGTCTCAGACTTGATGCCTACAAAAATCAGCAGAGATCTGTCTTTCAAGACCGTCCTCCCGGAAAGGGAGGACTGGGACCGGAACCAATCGACCCTGTTGAGAGCGGACCTCTGCTGGTACTCTGACGGCTCCAAAACCAATATGGGAGTAGGAGCCGGCGCATATGGGGGCAGCACCGATGCTAGACTATCAGCTAGCCTCGGCAAGTACGCAACCATACAACAGGCAGAAGTTTATGCCATCGAGATGTGTGCAAAGGAAAGCTTAAAAGACCTATGCACAAACAAATCGATAAAGATATTTGCAGATAGCCAAGCTGCAATAAAGGCTCTTGGTTCCTACCGTTGCAATTCAAAGACGGTATGGAGTTGTAAATCTGCCCTTAACGAATTGGGCAGTTGTAATGAGGTGTCGCTGGTCTGGATACCGGGTCACTCGGACCATGATGGCAACGTTGCGGCAGACGCGCTTGCCAGGAGTGGTGCCCAGTGTGACTTTGTCGGACCAGAACCGGTGCTGGGAATAACATCTTGCACAGCAAAACGCACCTTAAAGACCTGGACAGATAGAAGGACAATTCAATATTGGCAAAATCTTCCTGGATTAGCTCACTCTAAGGCCTTCATAAATGGCCTGTCTGAGTCAAGGGCTAAGAAACTTCTAGAGTTGAACAGACAACAACTGAGTACTCTAGTCGGCCTGTATACAGGACACTGTCGCTTGCGGCATCACATGCACCGTATTGGGATCGGTCAGGAGACCGAGTGCCGGCTGTGTATGGAGGATGACGAAACAGCAGAGCACGTGCTGTGTTCCTGTCCGGCAGCGGATAGGACTAGACACCTGCTCTTTGGCAAGGTAAAGCTTGCTCCAGAGGATCTGGATCAACTTTCGCCCGCAAAGGTTATCGACCTCTGTAGGAGGCTGGATTTGTTGGGCGAAATATAGACATTAGGTGTGAGCCACAATAGACCTTATGGTCGCGGTGGAGGGACCGATATGGACCACTCACAAACTAACCTAACTAACCTATATATATATATATATATATATATATATATATATATATATATATATATATATATATATATATATATATATATATATATATATATATATATATAAATTGAAGTTAGTTCGCGCTTATTTGAAGAATTTTTTTTTAAATTCAAAAGTCGGGATCTCCTCGTTAGTGATCTTTTTTTAAAGAAAATTTGCTAAAACAAGCACTTGTGAAGCCACGTATTAAATATGAAACGGTTTCACTAGGTTAGGCCAAGAACAAATAACCATATATGATATTTAAATTGAATTAAGTTTTAAAAGTTTTCTCTTCTACTCTACTCTTCTTTATAATTTTTTTTTTTACAAAAACGCGCTAAAACATTCATCGGAATAAATCTGATTAGATAACGGTAAAGTGAAAGGATACTAAAAAAAATTGATAAAAAGTAAAGTCACCAACTAGGATTAGAACTCGTCATGTACCAGTCGATTATACGATGTACAAGGACTTGGCCACTGAGCTACGCTCGACATGTATTTACGAGCAGGTATATTCCATAATACACGTTAACTGTTCAACGTTTTACAATTTACACAAAACCATTTCGATTTACAATGGATTTTTGACCCATATTTTAACTAAATCAAGGAAAATAACGACTTAGACACATATCTAGGAGCTTGTTAGTCAGTTCTTGTAAGTATTTTTACTTACATTCGTACTTAATCAATTTTGACGTTTTAGCTTTCTTGAAGCAGATTTAATTAATTGAAAATTAATTTACCTCTAACTTTTTTGTCTTTTAAGATAGAGATTTGAATTGGTGCATAGGATACTCTTTATGACAAAAACCAGCGTACCAAATTTGGTTGCCGTTGCTTTTTTATATCCGGAGATATACATTTTTTTCTATAGATAACACATTTTCCGGGAAAACCTGGGCCGATTTTCCTGACTAACGAAGTTATCCAAACCACTTGCAAAAAGAAGGTATGTGCCAAATTTGATCAACCAGTATTTTGTAAGTTATCGGTGTGATATATATATATATATATATATATATATATATATATATATATATATATATATATATATATATATATATATATATATATATATATACAGAGTGATTCATAAGTGGTGACCAAAAATGAAACCCCATGTTCTTTGAAAAATTTTAGAGAGGGTATGTCCTATAAAATTTTTTCCTATAATGCTTCATTAAAAAGATACAGGGTGTTGAAGTTGAATTTCAAAAAATTAAATTTCCATTTTTTTAAAAGTAGCACATATATTTTGTTGAAACTTCGCATGTGTAGGCTGTTATGTAAGGCGCGTATTCTACCATAACAATTGAATCGGCTAATCCAGCAGTGGCGCGCGTACCCACATGTCATTGGTTATCCCTCAAGAAAAAAACCGGGTACACCAATGATATTTTTTCTTATTTTTTATTTTTTGAATTTTACTTTCATTCGTGAACAAAATGACTCTCTTGATAATTTTCTATACGACGCTTATTTTACGAGTAAGCAATGAATCAGGTAAGTGTTTTAGAGCACAGTACATGATTTTTAACCAGTCGTTGTTTGGTAGAAAATCGCAATTATACACTTTTATCAGGCTTATAGAAATTTATTTATTACAATAAATGTTCAAAAATGCCTCCATTGGCCTGAATACACGCACGACATCTTTTTAATATGGAAAATTTAATGTCTTGAGGATTCATTGTTGCTTGAATATGACGAAAAGCATTATTTATCAGTTGTAGCTGCTCTGGTGTATTTATTTGTTCACTGTAGACCAGTCGCTTAAAATCACCCCAAAGATAGAAGTCAAGTGGGTTTAAGTCCGGTGATCTTGCAGGTATTGGTCCAGTTCTGCCAATCCATCTTTCATTATAATGTTCATGTAGCCATGTAACAACGTTTCGACTATGATGCGCTGGTGCACCGTCATGCTGGTACCACATTATACCTCTTGTTGCTAGTGGAATGTCATCTAGAATGTTTTCTACGCGGTTTTCTAGGAGCGCTAAGTACGAAGATCCATTTAGACGTTGTGGCAGGACTTCCATGAACAGTGAGCCGTTAAAAATACCACACCATAAATTAATGGAAAATCTATGTTGAAATGTGCGAGTCCTTGTTGCATGTGGATTTTCCAATGACCAGACATGCTCATTATGATAATTATAAATATCATTTCTTGTAAATGTTGATTCGTCAGACCAGAAGATTAGATTAGGGAATAAGATATTTTGATTGTTCATTTCCAACATCCATTCACAAAAGACTCGTCGATGCACATTATCTCCAGGCAGAAGGCAATGAACATTCTGTCGATGATATGGATGTAAGGCTTCTCGATGTAAAGTTCTCCAAACAAAGCTTTGAGAATTGAAGGTTGATCCATCACTGCATCCACCACTCTCTCTTCGTCTTCAAGTTGATGTTGTCTTCTACCATTAGCTCTAGCGTCAGGACGTTGTCCAATACCGCACTGCCAAAGTCTTGAAAACGATCGAGAAAAAACCCTTGGTGTAGGTTGACGGCGAGTGGGAAACCTACGCTGATATTCCCGACAAGCAGCTAGAGCATTTCCATCAGCATATTCGTAGATAAAAAATATATCTGCAAACTCTTCTGAGATGTACTCCATTATAAGAAGTAAAAGAGTAGAAAATTTTGTAATTTTATAAAGTTTACCACTTACACCTATTCAAAATAATAACTTGTTAACCTAAACGTCAAGTGACACTTAATGACAACTTTGGCACACCAGACTACTACTTACTAAAATACAACATAGATAATCATCGTATTCAGGCCAATGGAGGCATAAAAGTGTATCATTGCGATTTTCTACCAAACAACGACTGGTTAAAAAACATGAACTGTGCTCTAAAACACTTACCTGATTCATTGCTTACTCGTAAAATAAGCGTCGTACAGAAAATTATCAAGAGGGTCATTTTGTTCACGAATGAAAGTAAAATTCAAAAAATAAAAAATAAGAAAAAATATCATTGGTGTACCCGGTTTTTTCTTGAGGGATAACCAATGACATGTGGGTACGCGCGCCACAGCTGGATTAGCCGATTCAATTGTTATGGTAGAATACGAATCTTCCATAACAGCCTACACTTGCGAAGTTTCAGCAAAATATATGTACCACTTTTAAAAAAATTGGGAAATTTTCTTTTTTAAAATTCAACTTCAACACCCTGTATGTATATATATATATATATATATATATATATATATATATATATATATATATATATATATATATATATATATATATATATATATATATATATACATATAAAAATTGAAACTCACCCTGGATATGGGTTCCAGGGGGCCTAGTTCGCGGTCATTAGAAGAAATTTTTTCAAAATTTAAAAGTCGGGATCTCCTCATTAGTGATTTTTTTTAAGAAAATTTACTAGTAGTAAATTAGCCTTATATGATATATTCGCTATTTGTTTAGCTGTCAAAAATATACCAAATGTTGTAGGTATGTTTTTTGTCCACCTATTTCCGCGACTATGGCAGACTATTGATGCCAAAGAGCAGTTTCATTTCACCTAACTAGAAATTTGAAAGAGCCCGTGCCTTTTGCGTGCCTTAACACTGCACAGTACTCGACAGACTATCCGAAGACCAAAACGTGAACTCAATTATTTGGTTCAGAGAAAATGCCAATAATTGTTTTTTTAATATCTGTTCAGTTTATTATTATTATTTGGTGACGTACCGCGGTGAGACGCGAATCCGAACTTTGGTTCCTGCCACTTATTGTTTAAATTGATTTTAACTCTATCAGTACCTGAAGTTTCTCATTGTCCGTTTAAGCCTAGAAAAACATATTTATACTAATAACAATTCTTTCAAATCGGCAGATAAGGTCCATGGGAATGAGAATTGCCGGAAAAAAAACAAAGAGTCGTTTTAGAAAGGAGCGGGAGTAAAAATAGCACGTCTCGCAAAAAAAAGTTTTTTCATATTTAATAACAAACGGGCGTTTAATTACACCGTTTTTGCACTAAAAGATTCGTTTTTTCCCGCCTGTGAGAAGAGCTACTGATTTGAAAATCGTCGCATCTATTTCTGACTTTAATTACTTCGTTTAATTCCTGATTAGGTTCCGTTGTTCATTCCTTAATTTTAAAAGAGTCAACGTGACACTGAATATTACTAATTAGCAGAATTTATGTTCATTGGCCACTCTTTGCCTTCAATGCGTTGACGTCTTTTCAGGCTGCATCTATAATCAACAGAATCAAGAGATAATTTAATTAAACCTTGCCTGCTAATCGAAATCATTCAATTAGCGTCTCCTTTATCGGACCTGGAATAACTTACGGAGCTTTTAATTTTCTTCTTATTTTTATTATTTTACAATCAGTTATGTTCAGAGAAATTGTGCTTTATAAACTGAAAGAAATTCACTTGTGCGAATCGAAAAGAGCTCTACACCGTTGGAAGCAGAAGGAAAAAGAATAAGGTGAAAATAAACCATGTTAGTCTGTTATTGCAAGACTTCTTTTTACTTATTTTAGCAATACAGGGTATTTCTGTTACTTTTATGAAGAGTGTTAAGCTTATCAATTTCAAAATGTTGTGGGGAAAATAGTACAGTATAGGGTTTGACATGACCACTGAAAAACAAGCTTTAACATGGTTTATTTAAAAAGATACATGGTAGTGGACTAGTAGTCGGATGTAGACTATTAAACGACGCCGTGTCTCTATCATTTGTCTAGTACAAAAAGCATTAAAATTTAACTAGAAACGCATGATGAATAAAATAAAGATTAAAAAGGTAGCTCGTTTAAAAGTTGAAAACTTTGTTTTTTCTTGTTCCTTAAGTTTGTTATTTGAGTAACTACACAACTTGACCTAAAATGTATTTAATATAACTATGACGAAGCGTTATTAAATTTTCAAACAATATAAAGGGATAAGCATATTAGCCGCCTACAGGGTCTTTAACAAAACCAACTGGCATTTTTAAATGTCTAATTTCTAAACTCAACTAGAATATTTATAAATGTATTACCATTGAACCATCGAGGTTGCATTATGTTAAATAGAAACACTCAGTTCCTATTGCAGTATTGGTATAGGTAAAATTAAGCAAACTGTCAAAATGAATTCCAAGTGGAGTGAAAATTGCTTTATTTTATCCACCGCTAGAGATAAATAATAGGTTTATTATTTTGACATCTGTTGATTCAATTTTTGACAAAGTTTTTGCAGTATGGTTTCACAATATGACAACTTTGATTTTGACTTCAACGTTGACTTACATTTTTCTCAGAAAAACTACCAACCTATTATGTTACGTAGACCCGATATATTTTTATTTGGCCTAAAAGGTAATTTTGATACAACTTTGTAACGTTTTACAAGTTTCTATTAATCATAGAAATTATTGAAAATGCTTGACATCTTAAAGTCATCTTGGACTCTGAATGAAAAACGTCACTTGTCTTGTATATATATATATATATATATATATATATATATATATATATATATATATATATACATATATATATATATATATATATATATATATATATATATATATATATATATATATATATATATATATATATATATATACCTGCACAGATCTGATTAGATATTACTTTAGTGTGCCTGTTTCTATTTGATTGCTTTAACATAATAATAGCATGCTTAGTTTTTTTGTGGCGTGATATCATCGCATGTGTTTTTAAATATTTCATATTTATTTTTAAATAATCATTTAAATTGTGATACCTCAATTGCAAATGCAAATTAAGCTATATCACACTGCAAGTAATAAATGGACAGGTATATAACAGCATACTTTTAAGGAAGTCTCTTAGGATATTCAGTTCTTTTGTTTCTCCCGGGGACCGTTATGAATAATAGAGAACAGCTTCCTACCAGGGGTCAGTTTCTAGTTGGAGTCCTTAGCAGCAGTTTTGCTAGCTCTGAATGGTTACATAGTCTCACCAGCTCTGAATGGTTACATCATGTTAGCGGTGTCGTCAGCGCGAAATAGTCAAATCAAGCCAAATGAAGTTCTAGCTTGATAGTGGCAGTTCCACCAGCTCCAAATGGTTACGTCACATCGGAGATTATGCTCTATCAGCATTCAAATACCAGCACCAAACTATGTTAAATAAAATTTGCTTAATTTGAATGATTTTCTTCCCTTTACATTTTTTCAGTTTTTAAATATTAAAATCTTGTAACTTATTATCATTTTTTTAATCTGTAAATTCATTAAGGTTGTCAATGTTTACTTAATTTATTTTATAATAAACTTTATAAACCGAATTGTTCTCCTTTTATTGTCTACTGTCAACACACAAACAAATATCAACGGCAAAAATCCACGCCCTGTTTATTGATTTATTTATCAATATTCAATATTTTTTCTTTTAATCACTTTATTAAATTTATATTTTAACTGCCACAATGTGAAGATTGATTGGTATATATACAACCAATATATAATAAAATAATAGCCTATCCTAAAACAAATGAGAAATCAATAAAATAACAGTTGAATTGTATAAACAAAAAACAAAACTGAAAAAACAAAAATTAGCTGCAAGTTGCGATGCGACAATATCCAAGTCTATTTTAAAATTCGTTTTGAAAATTTTGAATTGTGTCAACCATAACTGAGTCTACTTCATTTTGCATTTTTTCCTGAAGTTCTTAAAAATGGCGAGGTTTGGTTGCGTAAAATTTGTCTTTTATGCCTGTCCGGAAGAGTAAAAGTAGACCACTAACAAATGTTGATTTAGAAACAAAATTAAATTGGCTATCTTACAGTTTCATAAACTGAAGCAAAGTAGCTTAAATACACTGTTATAACTTTTGAATCAACTTGCATAAAAAATGTAGTCAGTTTAATTTTTTGTGCCTATTTTTTGTTGGGGCCGCTGAAACAGCGAAAACCGCCTCGTACGTAGAAAGAGAGAATGGAATACATTAAAATATCTAATATTCCATACATAATAAGAGGTTCTATTCTTGAATGCATAAACTGATTTGATATAGAAGAGAAACTTTTCAAATTTTCAACTTAAATGAAACAATATGAACTTAAATTAAGACACAAACCTCCCTTATCTACAATAAGGAGGTTTCTGAAGTTAGAATCACGTTTGCCTGTTATTTGTATACGAAATGTAAACAGATAGCAAAAGCTGAGGAAACAGCATGTTGGCTTACCGCTAACCTTAAGAATTCTGGCGTTATTATCTGCGTTTTGCTTTTGCATTTATTTATGTAATCAAGGAAACTAATCTAACTGTATTAATTAATTAACAGACTTTAATCATAGGAGTGTTGATTAACATAACCGAGAATTTAACGCTAATTATTCCGAAGGTTACCAAGTTGTATTCTTATTTATCGCACCCCAGTGCAAATCAAAGTACTTTTTGTTTAAAGCCCTCCAAAGAATTGAACTGGCCAGCTCTGTTGACTAAAATATAAGTAAATTATAATCCTCCCTTCATTTAAAAGATAATTGTACAAACTTGACTATGTGAAACTATGTGAAAACTGGAACCTGTGATGAGCACTAATAAGTACACTTGGAGAACACCCAAATCACCACAACACATATTTCAGAGACCTTACGATCGTTTCGTAGACAAAGTCTACATCTTCAGAGGAAGAAAAATTCTAACATAAAAAAACTAGAACCCGTATATTTATATCGCGTCAAAGTAAACGAGCTAGTCCGAAGTAAAGTTGTCGTCTAACAACGATCATTTGTTTATTGCGACAGTGAAATATTGTCTCCCGAAAATCCATAAACCGGGAAAATTAATGAGGCCTATCATTTCGGCTATAGATTCTCCAACATATAATTTGGCAAAGTGGTTGTCAAACGAGTTTAAAAGACTACCTATTAAACAGAAAAGTAGTTCGGTGATAAATTCTCTTGATTTTATTGATAAAATTAAAAATGTTAAATTATTGGAAGGAGAGATTTTGATTTCATTCGACGTGACGTCATTATTTCCTAGTGTACCCACAAAACAAACGTTGGAGTATTTGGAAGAATTATTAAAATTGAACAATATAAGTCAAGACGTCTGCAAAGAATATTTAACTCTAACTAGCCTTTGTATAAAACAAAATATTTTCCAATTTAACAATGAGTTCTTTGAACAAACTGAAGGCACAGCTATGGGCAATCCATTATCACCTTTTATTGCAGATTTGTTTATGAGCAGATTTGAGACGGATTTAAAAAATAAAAGTGGATATTTCCCTAGAGTTTGGTTTCGTTATGTCGATGATATTTTTGCAGTGTTTGACACAAATACATGTAAGGTAGAAGAATTTACTGAAAAACTAAATAGTCAATTTGATTCAATCAAATTTACCCACGAAATAGAAAACAACAATAAACTTTCGTTCCTAGATGTACTAGTTATCAAAAATAAATGCTCGCTTGAATTTGATGTCTATAGGAAGGAAACGGCTACTATTAGTTATATTCCTAATGACTCACATCATGCGTTTGCACAAAAAACGGCTAGTTTAAATTTCTTAGTAAATAGATTGATCAAATTTCCGTTGAGTAAAAATAGATTTAATACAGAATTAAAATACATAAAAAATGTGGCGAGATATAACGGTTACTCGGATGGTTTAATAGACAAATTAGTTAACAAACACAGAACAAAGAAGTTGATATCTGAATGTACGACATTTAAGAATGATAAAATCGAGAAAAAATTTGTGTGCTTACCTTATGAACCACGAATCACAAAGGGTTTGGAATGTATTTTTAAGAAAGCCGATTTACATTTGACGTTTTCGACGAAAAGTAATTTAAAAAATTTGTTGGGTAATACGAAAGACAAAGACCAAGTCACGGAAATGTCTGGAATTTATGAGATTAGTTGCAAAGATTGTGATCTTAAATACGTGGGCCAAACTAGAAGAAACATAGCCACCAGATTTCGTGAACATCTCTCACAGTTACGATATGGTACGGTGGACAAATCATGTGTGGCACAACATATATGGGATAATAACCACCACATTGACAAAGAAAATTTGAAACTTGTCAAAAATGTCAGACATCAAACTATGCTTGATTCATTAGAAAGTATTTTTATATTAAGGTCTATTAAGAACAAAACTTCATTAAATCGTGCGGCACCTGTAATTTCTAGCTCTTTGTTCTCTCTTTGCATTTGACCGCTTAAATACTCCTAATTTGTCTGGTAGAACAATAAATTATTGCCAATAACTCGACCGGTTTATACATATACTAATTAGTATGTTTTTCTTGATTTAAATACCGGTTTCGGTTGTTGTATATATGTAGTCAAGATAAATATTTTCACGTAGAATTAAAATCAATATAAATATAGTTTGTATGTAGTATTTTAGTTGAACTATTTTCCTTTGTTAAAGTTAACACGGTGAGATAGACATCTGGGTTTTAGTTTTCTATTTTTAAAAGAGATGAGTTGAGTTTACGGTTTGTTATCGCACCAGATGTCTTTGTCGGCATGAACTAATATCCACATAGTAAATTCTAGATCGAAAAGAAACGTGCTGTTTCTTTAAAGAACTCCGGTCCTTGTAATACCTATATTAGATAAGGGTCATAAATTTGTCGACCAAAAGATTAAAGCAGGTCTCCGACCTGTTTCACTGTCGCAATAAACAAATGATCGTTGTTAGACGACAACTTTACTTCGGACTAGCTCGTTTACTTTGACGCGATATAAATATACGGGTTCTAGTTTTTTTATGTTAGAATTTTTCTTCCTCTGAAGATGTAGACTTTGTCTACGAAACGATCGTAAGGTCTCTGAAATATGTGTTGTGGTGATTTGGGTGTTCTCCAAGTGTACTTATTTGTACAAACTTGTTAAACATTTTAACATTCGCTTTAGCATACTGGTATGAAACCTGATTGTCTAATAAATATTAATTTCAATCACAAATTTTGATTATGTAGACACGCAGTCTCAATCTACAGCCTTTTTTCCCAAATCGGCCATGATTGAATTTTAGTCTTATTGTCATTGTTTTTAGTTACCTATTAAACCCGGCATACACATTTCAATCGTGTACGGTGAATAAATTAGAATGCAATGTATGCAATTCAATGTACGGCTTGTTTGTGAACAGTAAACTTTCCATTCATGTATTTATATGGTACCATCTGGTTTTTACACTAATGGGGAGATCGCAAATTTTAAATTTTGAAACAATTTCTTCAAATGAGCGCGAATTAGCCCCGCTAGAACACATATCCGGGGTCAGTTTAAATTTGCATATGTTTATATAAAAAAAATGAATAACGAATATTATATATATATTTATATGTATCACATCAATAATTCAAACAATTATGGGCCGATATTGATGAAATTTAGTAGGTACCTTCTTGTTGTTTGTGCCTTGGATAAGTTGGTTAGCGAAAAGAATCCCGTTTTCAGGAAAAATTCTCCGAAAATACCACAATTAGGGCAACAAAATTTGGTTGAAATTTGGTTGGCGGGTTTATATTATTAAAAGTATACTACTTACCAAAATTTAAATCTCCAGGTTAACAGAAAAAAAGTAATAGACATTTAAAGAAAAAAATTGGTGCCACTGATGATCAGAAAATGGCACAGTACCATTTTGGCTAACAAAATATAATTAACATTACAGACAACGATTAAATTTTCTTGGTGCAAAAAGTCAAGAAATAATAGAAAAATTACTTTAAGAATTCTACAGTTTTTCTTAAAAGGTCAAATCGCGATTGTAAACGTCAAACTTGGCGACATTTAAACAAATATCCTGAAACAAATACGAGTTATGCAGAGGAAATTTCGTGGGAAGTATGTTTTACAAAGTCTTAAGTTTCTTCCTTCACTTTACTAAAATATTTGCAGAAAATTTATTTTAAATAGACGCGTTCTCTGGTGATTGGTCACTAGTTCAAGTTATAGAGTTTGTTAATAAATAGTCTATAAATAAAAAATAAATAGTGTCACACCGATAACCCAAAAAAATAATAGGTAGATTTTGATGAAATTTGATTCGTACCTTCCATTTAAAAGTGGCTTGGATGAAATTTTCGTAACAAATTGCGTAGATCATTTCTATGAAAATTCCCTGCCATAACGCACTTGCTGGGTCCAGACTTTTTACAAAATCTTTTGCTACAGCGGTAGTGACATGTTTGTTTTATTTTCCTGAGATTTGGTTCAGAGTTCTTTATTGATGACGTTTCATATAGACGGCTTAATTGATTTTTTTCAATCTTCATCTAGTGCTTACATAGTTCCCATGGCACTTTAGTTTTTTGTACAAAGTGTATATTGTCCGTTTTCACCGAAATAGTTTCACGTCAGGTTTTCAGTGAGGGCTAATTTTTAAATTACCAGTGTCTAGGCAATAAAGTTGCAGGGTTTGTCTGCGTAAATATCTTCTACCCTTTTCCGGTCAAGTCTTTACACTCGAAGATTATGGAAATGGCAGTCTATTCCTCCCCACAAAAAAATCGAATGTTGGGCTCTGTTTGTCTTACCCCTACTTTTGTAGATGCTTGTTTGGGGTACAATCTCCTGTAATAAGTCCTATTACCAGCATTATCTTTGGCTTTCTCAAAGTCATTATTTCAGATGCAAGTTGTTGTCTGGTGTTGATAAAATTTTCTAGTGTTAATACAATTTTTTTGACAGTGATTTTCTATATTATTCTGTGAACTTGGTGTTGAGACTGTACCCATTTGTTTCAATGTATCTTTAACATTCATTGTTGTCCGAAATACAGCAGCATGTCGTCTAAGGAACAAACAAACTTTTGACCATGAAAGTTCACAATATATTCACTTGCCAATTACAGTATCTGTTTAGAAAACCAGTTT